>JAECUM010002472.1:0-17983 GCA_016617855.1 Megalonaias nervosa
TGTTAACCATGACAACGTTGATTTACCGCCTTGATAAAAGATAACAACCGGTCATCTTCGGATATTGACGGAGTCATCACTGGCATCCACAGGGAATGTTTTGTTAGTATTACTATACCAGGATCAGTACCGGGGAGTCGCCAGATTGCATCATCGTCTGTGCCTTTTCGTACTAGTACAACTGTGTGTTTGGCTCCGAAAATGACTTTTCTGACATTTCTACAGAATCCAAAAATATGTGACAGTGGAATTGCACATGAAAATCTTCTCCTATCACCCCCTAACATTGCTCGACGTGATCTAAATCCTAAGTTGAAATCTATATCTATATTAAAAATCATATCTTGTACATCCGCATCGGCGTTTCTAGCAAAATTTCTTGGTCGTCCTACTTCATATTGTTGATACTCTGGAGAATTAGAAGTATCTTTCACAAACATCATTGATGGACCAGCTGATCTTGAATAATCGTCGCTGTATCTCGCAAGACCAAGTATTGTCGTGGCAACATCAACGTCTTTCTGAATAGATTCAATATTTTTTCCGTCAATCATGTACGTAGCGCTATCAAATAACGCCATAATACCATTATTAACAAAGCCGACACTAATATTAGCGGCGTATGCTACTGGTGCTGCAGGAACAGCGTTATTTAAAATTTCACCTTCAACTTCGATAAATGCTTCAGCGGGTAAGAAATATCTACTTGTATCTTGAACCTGTAGTTCGATTCGTCCACGCTGATTTGGAATTCGTGCGTCGTAAGAATAATATTGATAATCGCGCACAGACTCATCTTTGAGAACTGGTGCGTCCATGTCAAACGCGGGGTCAGATATGCGCTTAAATATCTTTATTATTATCGTCTTCGTCTAACTCGAAGACCACTTCCTGCTATCAGACTAGCGGTTATATTTTTTTCCTTTTCCGACATCGGGATATCAGCTAACTCCGCTAGTTTTTGATTAGCGGCTTGATTTATTATTTTACTTACATTTGCTGGCATCACTTCAGTGCTAGGTAATTTCACAGGTCGGGTCGGTCTGCGTATTAATCGTGATAGTCTATCTTTAATTGCTGAGAATGCTTTGCTAGCGAGATTACCAACAGCGCCTATACCCTTTTCACGAACAACATCAATAGCTTTCATTCCTAGCTGCTTTGCAATCGGTATTGCTTTTGGGGCTATCCTTCTAAACAGACCCTGAACAATATCACCTAATCCATCTCCGTAGGTTACTCTGTATACAGGTAATCGAGAGTTTATTACCCTGACCATGGTAGGTCCACGTTGAGTACCATGCACGATCATTTTATTATTAAGTGATTTTATCACTAATTGTTCTAATCACTGTAATAATCGTCGGCGATTTCATTAATAAGAGACCGATATACATTAATATCCATGATGCCACCACTAAATAATCGTTTGCAAATATCAGCTGCTTCATTAATGATTTCTGGGGAATTATTACCAGCTCTTTTTCCTCCGATGAGAATTTCTAATCGATCGACATCAGCAAGGACGTTATTGGGGCAAGTGATAAGACCACTTCCTAGACCACTTCCAGTTGCGCCGGGAGCGTCTTGAAATTCTTCTTCTTCTTCTTCAATTGGTTTCGGTGATGTTGTTTTCTTTGGTGTAGGAGATAGAACTGGTATTCGTGATTTTGGTGATACTGGATAATCACGAAGTGATTGCTCAAATGTTTTTTTTGTTTTAGTTGTGCTTGTTTCTTTCGTTCTTGTTTTTGTTGTCGTTCTTGTTGTTTTTGTTGTTTTTGTTGTTGTTTTTGTTGTTTTTGTTTTTCCTCCTCCTCTCTTCTTGATTTAATTAATTTATCAATTTCCGTATCATAATCCTTATATAATGGATCATCATCTCTAGCTTGTTCAACATTCATATGTATGCGATATAAATATTTTCGCCATTGTTTATTGCTTTTAATATCTTTTGCGTGTTCAGGTTTCATTAATTTACTTCTATTACCAAAACTATCCACAGCAAACTTAGCTAGTTTAACTAGGGTCAAATTATTAATTACCTTAATAGTTTCTTCATCAAATTTATTTATCAATTCAGCAGTACTCTGACCTGTTGATTTTGGTTCAGGGGCTGGTGCTTCAGCACCTTCTGCTTCATCATCTTCAGGTTGATCTTCATCCTCAGGTATTTCCGGGACTGGCATCGCAGCAGCTATTTCGGCTGGAAGTTCACGTAAAATTTCTTTTGTCTTTTTTGTTCTTCTTGCTATTTTTTTCAGTTCTTTCTGCTATTTTTCCAGCTGCTTCAGCGGTTTTCTCCAACACAGGTTGAATACCTTTAGTGGTCTCAGTGATAGGTTTAAATAATTTTTTTGTATCCTCTTCAAATTCAACTTGAGATTCCTGACGCGATTGTAGTTGTTGCTTAACAGAATCACGAACGGGTAGATATTTTTTAATTGCCTTTAGTCGCTCTCGAGCTAATTTAGCTGAGTGTGATTCTCCAATACTCATTATTGATAATATCTATACTAGCTGTTTAATTTATAGCAGCAGAGAGGGTGAATGACATACGTATGTGACCAGATTGTGAAAAAATCTGGTCAATTAAAGAAGTTTTCATTATTAAGACAAAAACTTCTTTTTTTTTTCAGCCTTCGTAGGAACCCTTAATTTTCAAAAATAAGGTCTCTACAAAGTTGTAGGGTTCACCCTCTCTGCTGCTACTATTGTTTTCTTTCATCAACTGTCCTTGACTTTCATCCCCAACCATGGTTAATACCACAGTCTCTTTGTTCATCAGTTATTCTTGGTTGTTATCCACCACCACGGCTAATACCACAGTCCTTTTTTGCAGCTGTCCTTGGTTGTTATCCACCACGAAGGTGGATAACACAACTCCTTTTTACAACTGTCCTTGGTTGCTATCCACCACGAAGGTGGATAACACAACTCCTTTCTACAACTGTCCTTGGTTGTTATCCACCACGAAGGTGGATATCATAACTCCTTTTTACAACTGTCCTTGGCTGTTAACCACCACCACGGTTAATGCCAAAATTTCCCTTCAGCCCACAACCTTCGTATTTATTATAGTTTCAAAAACATTGTGGTCTTCACTAAATGATCCACCTGAACAACGCACGTACATACAAACGGAAAGGTTATATTTCCTGCTTTTTCCTCCTTCGAAGGCGAAGAAGATAGTAACATATTGCTTGCAATGCAAGTAGGAGAAAACGTTTTTTTATTTATTTCTACGGGTAGTCCATTAATCCAAAAATTAACTTTATTCCTACAGGCAGTCTATTAACCTATAATTTTTTTTTTTTGCTACGGGTAGTCCATTACTCTGAAAATTGACTTTTTCCTATGGGTAGTCCATTAATCTGAAAATTAACATTTTTCCTGCGGATAGTCTATTAACCTACAAATGAACTTTCTTTCCTACGGGTAGTCCATTAACCTGAAAATTTGATTTTTTTCTACAGGTTGTCGTTTAACTTGAAAATCAACTTTCTTTCATACGGGTAGTCCATTAACCTGAATTTTAACTTGTGCCCATCATACAAAAGACTATGTTGGGATACGATACATTCTACTAAAATGTCATTACATAACGAAGAAGCTATAACTTTCCCGAAGGAAGCAAAAGGTGTTATCCTTTTGCTTCTCTGCCACATCTGTACACTTGTATTCTATGTCTGCAACGTCTGGATCAGTTCCACTGATCTTTCCTTTTTTCTTTTTTGCTGTACTAAAATGTCAAACTATAACGTTGGCCATAGTATAAATTAATCTCTAAATCTTTTTTATGACAGGAAATAATTTATTCAAGTAATATTAATATAAATACAAGATGTCTACCATGAATGTGATATTTTCCTTTCTGTCTTTCTTTATTACCTTTTAATGTCTACCATCAATGTGATCTTTTTCTTTCTGTCTTACTTTCTTACCTTTTAATGTACATATAAATATTTGATTTTGCTTTTATATATCGGATCCAAACTAAATTCAAACTATAAATCCGTTGTATAGAATGCCACCACCCCATTCAGCCACTCTTTCATACCATTTATATTTGCACGTTCTATCCATAGCCTAATAAGACATTTAAAACCCACAACAAACTCCCTAATTAAAATTTTTTTTTAAAGACTTGCGAAGTGACCACGCTTCATCTGATGCGATTTTTTTTCACTGATATGATTCATTTAAAGCATGCCGGTTTGTCAGCATGATACTATCAATTCGGAGTGACCTTGGTCTCTACTGTACCGAAGCAAAACTCTTCCTTCCTACGACGGCGAAGATGCACTCCGGGGCTATAGTCTGTTTTCATAACAAACGAAAAAAAAGAGGTGAGAAACCACATTCAGATTTAGCTTGCGCAGCTATAAATCAAAAGCTAGGTTCTCCTGTAGTTGACATATAAAGCAACGGTCAATATACAAACATGCAGATCATTCGGTTATTTTATGTTTACATATGTATAAGTGACCAGTCGTGAGCTCCGCGAATTCCGTTTTGAAACGCGCTATAGTCTATAGTCAAACAATGCGCCGCGACTGCAACTTGGGAGTTGCGAATTTAAGGTATGGCGAAAATAGTCACAGATACGTTCAATCGGAATCTATAGTACATGTTACGGACAAAGTTAGACACTTTCGAATTTCAAGTAAAACAAATGTATGAAATGAGATTTAGAAAAAAAATGTGCCGTGTATTGTCATGAACCAGATCTAATCCTTATTCACTGTATGGGGCAAGGTAGTTATTTATTTATTATTTTATTTTAATGGAGATAGAAGTATTTTCCTATCGTCATAAGACTTGAAAATGTGCTTGTCATATGCAATGCGATTTATTTATTATATTTCTACAGATTAAACGCATGTCGTAAAAACTAAGAATATGTAAACTGGTTATTTAGAAGTACTAAAATGTAAACCTTTAGACGTTTCAACGGAAAACATTGAGCAGAAAATTCACCATATATCGATGGTTTTTACTTCAAATGATAACTCAAACATAAAATTATCTGAATAATTAATTAATGCATTTGATTTTCAAAAGAATTAAATGCAAATTTCATAATGTTAATTTAGTTGGGTGGGTCTGCTTCAGTGTTTTATGGTTGTTTTGTGAAAGGGCGAGGCTTTTATGTTGTGAGGAAAGAAATACATTTGAATGTGATTACACCCAGTGGACTCGTGGCCAGGACTTCCCAAAATGCAACCCTCAGTTCTCTCAGTCTTCATTGATAATTAACTTCATGTACAGAGGAGCAGCTGGTAAAGCGTTGGACTTGTAATACAAGGGTTGCTGTTCTATACCCCTCCATACCAGATCAGGTCGGCTGCGTTGATATGTCCTTGGAAAAGACAGTTCCCATTTATTCGACATTATACAGCTATTTATTCGACATTATACAGCCATTTATTCGACATTATACAGCCAATACAACGTTAAAAGTGTAGTTAAAACCAACAAAATAACCGAAATTACTTCACGTATAACTGTCAAGACTTGATTCATATATCAACAAGTTTTAACTTTAAAAAAAAAGGAACAGAACGTAGGACTGCGGGTAAAATTGGTGGCCAATTCTTCACATATTGACAGAGATATATAAATGTAGAATTCTTTCGATCATGTTCGTCTTTTGCGTACAGTAATATAATGACAGACAGTCCAGTCTCAAAAAGACAAAAAAAAAAAAAAATAACCCGCAGAACCGTGAAGTGTTAGATGGGGGTTGACATGGAAGAACTTCGTTGTTTTGTTTTTAAGTCTAGTTACATTTTGTCTACTTGTCTACTATAAATCTTCTATACCCGCTGTACCTTAGTATAATGCAAGATGTACCTTACTATAATGCAAAATGTACCTTAGTATCATGCAAAATGTACCTTAGTATAATGCAAGATGGTCCTTAGTATAAAGCAAAATGTACCTTAGTATGATGCAAAATGTACTTTAGTATAATGCAAAATGTACTTTAGTATAATGCAAGCTGTACCTTAGTATAATGCAAGCTGTACCTTAGTATAATGCAAGCTGTACCTTAGTATAATGCAAAGCTGTACCTTAGTATAATGCATAAATGTAACTGAGTATCATGCAAAATGTACCTTAGTATAATGCAAGATGTACCTTAGTATAATGCAAAATGTACCTTGGTATAATGCAAAATGTACCTTAGTATAATGCAACATGTACCTTAGTATAATGCAAGATAAACCTTAGTATAGTGCAAGATGTAACTTAGTATAATGCAATATGTACCTCAGAATAATGCAAGATTAACCTTACTATAATGCAAGATATATCTTAGTATAATGCAAGATGTACCTTAGAATAATGCATGATATACCTTATTATCGCGCAAGATTAACCTTACTATAATGCAATAAATACCTTACTATAATCAAGATGTACCTTAGTATGATGCAAGATGTACCTTAGTATAATGAAACATGTACCTTAGTATAATGCAAGACAACTGTTGGACAAATATCTAGTAAGTTACCCTCTTATCCCCAACAAGAATCTGTCTTAAGCACTTCTGGGCAATCGAAAGCAAACAGCAATATATGCGTTTACCAAAACTTTTCAGCAAGATTTTTTTTTATTGCCGGAATTCATGAAGAAAAAGAAGAAAGTAAATGAACTTATAGTAGGCCGCTCAGATTTCTTCTTTACTTGAAAACATTCTCGGGCACTCTAAGTAACAGCCGCTAATATAGTTTGCCATCTGTCTCGTGGACGATCCAAAAACTAATGCCACATTCTTTAATCACCTGTGTATGTAAACACACGAAATCTGATAATCGGCAACTCTATAACCAGACTCCACCGTATATAACCCTATAAAAATGTGTCGCCTCTTAATCATCGTATATAACACCATATAAACGTTTTGCACCTTATCGCTGTCACATAAAACGGATGAAAGTTTATTCTAAGCTTTAGGATGAAACAGTTAACAGTGAACAGCTAGAATGCCTTATATCAACATGCCCTACTTTAATGTATGGGCACCTTAATTAGGTATGGGAATCTTAATTAGGTATGGTCACCTTTATTAGTTATGGACATCTTTATTAGGTAACTAATATCAGTCAAATGTGACCAAGTACTGTGTACATACAGACCCACGTGGTCTTAAACTTTTTTTTGTGTAACTATGGTTTATTCACTGCAAAAATTGCACTCTAACCCTCAAGCACGATACAAGTCCTAGTTTATATACTACAGTCACCGTATAGAACAGCAATTTCATTCCGTGTAACATTTTAATGAAAGTGAGTTTTGGGGTGTTTTTGTTGGTTTTTAACGGCACTGTTAACCCATTATCTGTCATTTCATGCCCAGGAAATGGGAATTAAGTGCCTTTTCTACGGACACACCGAAGCAGCCAACTAGGGCGGGTACTGAACCCGCGATCCTTGGATTATGAGTCTGTCTCTCTACCATTGGAACTATCATGGCTTCCTAACGGAAATGAAAGACACGGATGTCGAGGTTGGAAAAAATAGAATGTAAAAGGATTTAATTTCTGAACTTATCTCCGGATATTATAAAGCTGTATAAAGTGTACAAATATACAGAGTGTACACAGAAGACAGAATATTTAACGTTCAGAATGAAAGGTTCTTTGGAAACAAAGGTTGACAGTGACACAACGGTGTCAGCGACACGGCTCAATGCATCTAGCTTATATCAGCGTCTGTCAAGTACCCTGTCGTGTATTAAAAATCCTCTGTTACACTAAAAAGTTCAATTTTACAGTTTAGCTCTTGGTGTCAACATGAAAGTAGATTCGAAAAAATGCAAAGACCATTTAGTCAAACCCACCCTGTGAAATTCGAATTGCCAAACCATTCTTTCTTTTTATAAAACCTAATAACTTCTAATGACAAAAATATGAAATAATTATAAACAGTGTCTTGATAAACAAGAAAATATGTTATTCATGAACTTGGGGTGTTTTTTTATTAGCACCAATTACTTGTTACAACCACTGAATTTCAAGGATTTATGAAATCAATACCAAATATGAGTTGATCCCTGGGTTTATTTACCAGAGCTGTCCTTAAAATGAGTGTCGGTTTTAATACTTTTTATTCCAGTACATCTGTACAGTGACGTTCTCTTCAAAACAGGAAAAAATTATCTCTCGGATTGGAATGGCGATTATCAATCAACTGTCGTATTAACAGAAACT
This sequence comes from Megalonaias nervosa, assembly GCA_016617855.1. NCBI lineage: Eukaryota > Metazoa > Mollusca > Bivalvia > Unionida > Unionidae > Megalonaias > Megalonaias nervosa. The sequence continues at coordinate 8,219 of JAECUM010002472.1, forward strand.
TCAATGACCCGCTGACCACTCTAAAAAGTTTCTTGTTTACATGATATTACCCAAAAAACCCACTGGACTATCAAAGGCACAGTGGGTAACCTACATGGACTGTCCGCTATACAACACATACAGTTTGATATCTTTATAATTTCGACAACGCAAGTCCAGTTTTCATTAAAAGTTTCGCAACATAATTTGAACTCTCACAACCTCCATATTTTGGGGAGGGTTTTTATTCCAAGATTGTAAAGAAATAGCAATGTTGCATAATGTGCGTAACATTTTCGTCAAATCCGAAAAATCAGTTACAGTTTTGTTAATCCTCGATGAAACGACGTCGAGATAACTTCATTTCAAACTTCATTTAAACGGCCACCATTTCAACAAATGCAATTTTTTCAGCAAAGTCAGTTTCATTTTATGACCATTCATTCAAACGAAGAGGTGATAATATTTCCAATATGGTAACCGTGGTGGCCACACTGAAAGTCTGAGTAGCGCCATTTTCATTTGGGACCCACTAGACATCATAAGAAGGTGCTCAGTAAAAAAAATAATAAAAAACACATGTTGAAAGGACCATCTATTCAGAAAGAGTAGCGATAGCATGATTTTCAAGATGGCCGTTGCGGCAGTCATAATTAATGGATGTGCAAACGACACAATTTACATCTAGGACTAACTATACCTCATAAGACGTCTGCTGATAAAAATTATATATGACGTCTGCTGATAAAAATTATATATGACGTTTTCTGATAAAAATTATATATGACGTTTCTGATAAAAATTATATATGACGTCTGCTGATAAAAATTATATATGACGTTTCTGATAAAAATTATATATGACGTCTCATTCAAGAGGAGTAGCGATAAGAAGATTTTTAATATGGCGCTGTGGCCACATTGTACATCAAATCGGCACCATTTTCATTTAAGGACCAACCGGCACTGTACATCAAATCGGCACCATTTTCATTTAAGGACCAACCGGCATTGTACATCAAATCGGCACCATTTTTATTTAAGGACCAACCGGCATTGTACATCAAATCGGCACCATTTTCATTTAAGGACCAACCGGCACTGTACATCAAATCGGCACCATTTTCATTTAAGGACCAACCGGCATTGTACATCAAATCGGCACCATTTTTATTTAAGGATCAACCGGCATTGTACATCAAATCGGCACCATTTTCATTTAAGGACCAACCGGACGTCACAAGAAGTCTTTTAGTGAAAGGAGATATCCACGCTGGAGAAGTATCGATAACATGATTTCAAAACGGCTGACATTAGATCGGTACCATTGAGGACCAACTCGACATAATAGAAGTCTTCTGCTAAAAAATACAATAAATGTTGAAGTAGCGCAAGAAATCATTGCGCCAGAACAGGTTTCATAATCAGTGAAAACTGCCTCTCCATATATAACGTTTTCACTAAATTTGCAAAAACATCAATGAAGGGGTCAAGCTAACAAGTTTTAGGATGAGCGAAAGTAAACAATATAATATATAAATGAACACAGAAAATATACAAGAAACAGAAGATGTACCTAGCGAGAGTGCCGTAGCTTAGGATATTTGTCGAAACTGAGAAAGAAATTAATAAATTTTAAATCTTAAATAAGAATTTCTCTCTAGGCTGGTCCCAGTTTCAAATCTGAAATCCAAGAAAACTTTCGACTCAGCCTGCAACCATCTCAAGTCCAAACCTCCAAAATGCCCCAGATTAACATAACCTAAAACTGATTGCCGATTTTGATGGTGATTTTTACGATAGTCTCTGGCCTTTGGTAAGGTAAATGGAAAGTCATAAAACATGAGATTCGAAATCATCTCTCTCTCTCTCTCTCTCTCTCTCTCTCTCTCTCTCTAGAATTCGTTCTGATAATATGTGTTTAATTACAGTTTACATCATTAATACAGATGCTTACATTTTCTAATTATTTCACACTGGAAACTAACGATTCAGACTCTTGATGAACGTATTTTATCCAGACAATTGAATTAAAAAATGCATAAAAGGAATTTGGAAATGCGTTCAAATTACACTATGCAGTTTAATTTAAATCGTTGAGCCTTAAGTCGGCCGTGCTTTTATTTTACCGTGTGCGTAATCAGTGCTGTGTTCTATCAATATAAACTGTCTACATTCATGTTTTACATGTTCTGTGCACGTTTGAAATAATAGTACTTGATCACCGTGAGAATACCAAATGAAATAGAAACATATAACCAAATATACCACGACATATTGTAGGTAACTAAGTTGCCAGACATATTCAAACACGCATGACTAACATTTTGATGATTAAGATTCAATTCATAGCACAAGTTTTTCTTGTGTGTTTTGAGGTGTTCAACAAACATGCCATTGAAATTAATGTTCAAATTTTGAGGTTCCTATTACGTTTGTAAATCTTTCATACCACCAAACACCACATTCGTTGTTAATTTAAATTTCTACTGCATCATTTGAGGGTGCAAGAGCGTCGTCTTTATTATATTGTTTGTTGTTTTGGTTGTCCTTTTCTTACAAACAAGGTATTTTATAGCCGTTTATATTTCCTGAAATACAAGCGTACTGACTTGCTCGTCTGACTTTCACACCTCGATTAAGAAATGCATACCGCAGTTACAAACACAATGGTGTACCAGACATGTATGCTGTAAAGCGAATGGTGTACCTGACAACAATGCACTCCATTTTTCACCCTGATGCAACAAATAATTATGTTGTAATAAGACCATAGTGTACACTTCTCTCCTGAAGTAACAAAAAGCGATGTACACGATAAAAATCTAACGTTTTTTGATAATATTGTAATAAAACTATAGCATGTGCTAATTGTATTCCATTGTTAGATTTTAGTGATCATTTGCTTGACTATGTGGAGTCGGTGTTGGGAAGATATTTCTCAAGCCGAATAATCAGCCAATTTTAAGGAGTAGACGACATAATGTACAGTATTCACGAAACTTTACGAAAGCATAGATTAGTTTCGCAAAACGGACCCTCCCTAATTTCTTAACCTTGGTAATTATCTAAATACGTTTAGGTATACATGTTTAGCAATTTGAGATAGGAATTACTCTTTGTATTACGTGTTTGGGTCGTGTTTTGTATTTCATGGGTTGAAGTACTAATATTCGGCAAAGAAAGGCTTACAAATATTAAACAAGAGAAACCATGCATAGTGGAATTAGAGTTTCGTGACGTGTTGTCATTAGGTGATTTAATTATCTCTAGTGTTTAATAATCTTCCAATTCACAATGAATGTTGTCTTCATGTCCTTGGAAATAGAGGGAATGGACTGTCAAAGCCAGACTCCCGCAGAAGTTGTTTGAGTCGCTCGGTAGTGAGACCCCTTGCGTGTAAAAATATCACATTCCGGTTCCACTTCATAGTGGGGAGGGGGTGGGGCGGGGTCGACGTAGCAGATCAAAAGCAAACTGGACATTCTAATAACAATAACTTGCTTGAAACAGATTCATCGTATTTGTTCCATGGACATCCTTCTTCCGTCAGACAGGTATATTGTCTCTTGAAATATATCGAGTGCCCATCAATACAGTTTGTTGTCAACCGTACCTATTATCTATATCTATACAATTTTTTTTTTTCGTTTTCTTTAACTTCATGAGTCCGGGTTCGATACCACCCCGGGCTAGTCCAGGTCGGTTGCCTCAATGCGTTCTTGGTACAGGCACATACCTCCCAGTAAGTATATTCATTGAGAGATCGAGAGAGAGAAAAAAGAAAAATTATGACTATTATCGGAAGGCGAAAATACGGTGCATTCAAACGTAGAAGAGCTATTTTATAAGATTGTATACTTACATAAGACACATTAAGAAAACATTTGTCTGTAGACTATTCTAAATGAGCCCACTTTTCCATCTGGTAGAGACCATTGGACCCTGGTAGAGACCATTGGACCCCACGTTTTCTATTTCTTGAATGAACTTTTAACTTTTATAAAACCAGGAAGTAAACAATCCAATATATTAAATTCTGATGTTGAGATCTGCGATTGAATCTTTCGTTATGAAATTTTAAAAGAATATTCCATTCCCAGAAAACAGAATCTGTTAAAAAAAAAAATAAACTGAAAATTATAACAAGATGTTATCTTGATTACAGACAAATGTCTTACAACCACCCAGTCCCGTCGTAAGTTCACCATGCAAATCATTTGTGATTTTTCTTCACTGTGTATGTGTGTTGCTTGGTTTTTAAGGCAAGTTAATATATTATTGGTTATATCATACCAAAGAAATGGAGTTAAGTGCCTTACCAAGGACTCATCGAGGCAGCCGACCCGGGCGGGTATCAACCCCGCGAACTTTCAGTTACTGAGCATGCACAGCTCCTGGACTTAAAATACAGACCCAGTCATCTGGTAAAGCTTACCTGCATGAGAATGACACATTTCAAAATTCCCTGTCTTGATCATTTTGGATATATTTTAAACTGTTTTAAATCACAAATCGACAGTACCACCCCACCCCACCCCAATCAGGGAATTCCCTTAATATTGTCATACATGTACTTAGCATTATCTATATTTGCTTATAGACGTGTATTAATTTGATTCATAATCGATGCCCTTTATCAAAATCTGCCCCTGTAAGATACGTATATCGTCCAATGTAAGAGACAAAGTTTTCATTGCGTCGGTATGTTTCCCACATGCAGCCTAAAGACCTGACTAGGACAGAAGATGACCAGTATTCCATCGTAATAGCAACAGCTATAAAATCCTAGTTCAAAATTTGATGGATGTACTGATTACAACACGTAAGCCAGTCCACCCGGAGGGAATTTCATATACATAAACTACAAAGGTTGAGTCAGGTTTCACCAAGTTCTCGTGATTTATGTGTCAAAAGATATATATCAACATTAGACGCTAAAGTTTCCTTTTAATCTGCTACCGAAAATGGATTTATGTGGGTCAAGCTTGACAAGAGTGACAATCACAGTGAAATCGTATATTATGACCAGTTTTAGTACTTTGGAGTAGTGCAATAATTCGGTCTGATAGAGCTCTCAAACGTTTGTGATGAACGAAAGAATTGGATACTCGAGTCAGTGGAATGAATGTAAAGAATTCAATTCTTGAATTAAAAATTTCGAAAAAGTTACACCACAACTTTTAATTACCACATACGATTGAAATAATCATCACTTATTCTCAATACACGTAGAGTCCCAGTGTTTTCGTACCAACGTGCAAAAAAACCCCAACAATTTAAATAAATAAATAAATGATCAACACCCGCAAACGTGAAAGCGGAGTCAAATACAGAATTTATTTTGGTGTGTGTGTGTGTGTGTGTGTGTGCGTGTGTGTGTGCGCGCGTGTGTTAGATTTTTAACGAAGCTTTAACACTTTTTCAGTCATATCGCTACGATGTCTGCAGTGTGGCAGTTTATAGCGATGTCTAGCACTGGGGGCATCATGCCGCAGACATGTAGCATCATGTCCCACCCAGTCACATTATCCTGACGCCAAGACGACCAGTCCTAACACTAACCTCTTAATGCTAAGCACCAAGCAAGGTAGCTGTTAGTACCTCCCGCATAAGAGGCGGACGCTCTAAACACTTAGGCCACCGAAGCGGTCAGGGAGGGGGCTACTATCCCACATGTCTGAAAAACAAAACACTGAATATGTTTACCCAGTCCACGAGTAGAAAGGGAAATATATATGTTAACTAGAAAGAGGAATGCATATATTAATTAGTAAGGGGAATGCATATATTAACTAGAAAGAGGAATGTATATATTAATTAGTAAAGGGAATGCATATATTAACTAGAAAGAGGAATGTATTAATTAGTAAGGGGAATGCATATATTAACTAGAAATAGGAATGCATATATTAATTAGTAAAGGGAATGCATATATTAACTAGAAAGAGGAATGCATATATTAATTAGTAAGGGGAATGCATATATTAACTAGAAAGAGGAATGTATATATTAATTAGTAAGGGGAATGCATATATTAACTAGAAAGAGGAATGCATATATTAATTAGTAAGGGGAATGCATATATTAACTAGAAAGAGGAAAGCATATATTAATTAGTAAAGGGAATGTATATATTAATTAGTAAGGGGAATGTATATATTAGCTAGAAAGAGGAATGTATATATTAACTAGAGAGAGGAATGTATATATTAACTTGTAAGGGGAATGTATATATTAACTTGTACGGGGAATGTATATATCAACCAGAAAGAGGAATTTATATGTTAACTAGAGAGAGGAAGGTATATAATAAGTTGAAAGCATGTGAATCACAAGCAATTAATCAATGTACACAATATAGATTTTTAGATGTAGCGTTGGGATGTTCGCCCCACTTCAAACCTTATGGTAGAGATTCTCTCGAAAGACAAACTGAAGTCAAAATTACAATTTAAATCTGTGTGCCGTTTGTGTAATCTCTCTGTGCCATTTGTGTAACCTCTGTGTTTAAATTTACACACCTGTATCCTGCAGTAAAAACATTTTGCCCACAAAAAGTATGAATATTCGACTTTGCAATGATTTTACATCCAATTTATAAAGTTTCTGACGCGGAAGGAAATGTTTTTCACGCCAGATTGTTTTATTGCTGGAACAATATAAATTCGTGCAAAGCTGAAACATTAATTGCAAGTCTCACAGATAATAAAAACTACAAACGTTCTTGCTGACTTTGCGCTAGCAAGTAAATTGGGGTTCACTTCTCAATTTAAAAAAAAAAAAATCCTGATCCAGAGAGGAAACCAATCGACAAGAAAGCATGCGTGATGATGAGAAAAAGCATTTGTATCTTTAAACAAACATTTGAATGTTACAAAAATGTTAAGATCCCTCTTCTGTGTTTACTTTCAGTTTCGACTGTAAAACAGAATTAAAACAAGCTCAGAAATAAAAGAGGTGCATTGTGCACAATGAGGATCTCGTAAAGAGCTGTACTGTGTACAATAAGAATCTCGTCAAGAGCTGTACTGTGTACAATGAGGATCTCGCAAAGAGCTGTATTGTATACAATGAAGATCTCGTAAAGAACTGTTCTGTGTACAATGAGGATCTCGTAAAGAAAGAGCTGTACTGTGTACAATGAGGATCTCGTAAAAAAGCTGTACAATGACGATCTCGTAAAGAGCTGTATTGTGTACAATGAAGATCTCGTAAAGAATTGTACTGTGTACAATGAGAATCTCGTAAAGAACTGTACTGTGTATAATGGTGATCTCGTAAAGAACTGTACTTTGTACAATGAGGATCTCGTAAAGAGCTGTATTGTATACAATGAGGATCTCGTAAAGAGCTCTTTTGTGCACACTGATGATCTCGTAAAGTCGGCTCGTGCCACCACCCACTATTTTTCTCTCATCCCTTCCTGCTTAAGTATTTTCAAAAACGTTGTAAATCGTCAAATTAATTTTTAAAATCTTTATGCTACAACGGTTTATTGATTTGGTTTCCACCTCTGTTTCCGTTCTGGGTAGTGCACGAATTATTTTCCATGTATATTTCGGTTCTGTGTACGTATGCAAATTAGTTTTCATGTGTGTTTCCGTTCTGGGTACGTAAGCGAATTGGTTTCCATGTGTGTTTGCGTTCTGGGTACCTAAGCGAATTATTGGCTGTATACCACATTCTGCAAATGATCAACCGGGAAAAAAAAAACCACAAAAAAACCCCCCACCAACATTACAAGTCTTCAAAAGAATCAGTATGAAGAAAATAAAGGAATAGCATGTGAAAGATGTTCACATCTATCACATAAAACTAATATGCTTGATTCTTAGACAAAACAAAGCATACGGTAGAGGTTGTCCTGAAGTATGTACCAATAATGAATACTGGGACTGTTTCAGAAAACTTCATAGCACTTCTACCTCCGCGATGGAAACCGAGCAGACGGTCAGCTGGCCAAGATAAACAAGGAGCCGTAGCAATGTGAGCAAGAAACGTGTTTAAAAAATCTCACCTTATTGCTCTGCTATGAGAATGCGTCATATATATGCAATAAATGAAGTAAATTAGAGCCACCCTTTTCTATGCTGAACATCTGTCTATATTTATTCAATATAGATTTAATAAATGATGCTGGTATTCAGTACGTGTAAACAAAAGCTAGTATCCATAACGGATTTTTTTGTGTATACTGTGTAAACTTTTGTGTAGATTTGATACTGACTTGATACTAGTATACTCGTATCCACAACAAATTTCTTGATTATGAAAAATAATTTTATATTTCGATTTATTTATCTGAATGGCTACCAATATATCATAACCCGGAACAAATTAAATGGCAGATAAATATTTCTCGAAATGATGCAAATTTAAAAGTAAAGTACGCTCCACTCTCCCCTAATGTGCACTTTGCTATAAACTCAAAATAGAAACATACGACAACAATATAAATATATATTTAAAAAAAAACAACATTGCAATAAGCTTTTTATATCAAAATTCTTGAAAATCTATCTGACTGAGAAGAGTTTAAAACGAAATCCAACTTATGCGATGCAAAACTTCATCGCCTCACAAAAAAGGAGTTCCTCAAGATATTTTTAAAAGAACGTTGTCCTCGCTAATTACACTGAATTCTCTTTATACCATGGATGTTATTACATTATTATGCATCTAACATTTGTCTGTTTTAATGGTAGTGGCTATCACACATGCTTTCTGGATCAGAGCAAACAAAAGCTCAATATTTTTAATCTCGAATGTTGCATTAATTATGTTTCCTCATTTTGGGACAGGCAATAATAATAATAATCTACAAGACGGCCATATTGATCTTACGTGTCTTTAAAATATGCCAACGTGATCGTGTAGTTTCCAACCTAGGTTTACATCTGTACGTAAAAACCAACTGGAACAAAACAAAAAATGCCTGATTTTACACTTACTTTACACAACTCTAATTACCTTAGAATTTCAATGCCCCCAATGTCCGGGTATTAATTAAATTAGAGTTTCAAAGTCCCCAGTATCCTGAAAAGCCCCCAATATCCGGGTATTAATTAGAGTTTTAAAGCCCGCATTATCCGGATATTAATTAAATTATAGTTTCAAAACTCCCAATATCCGGGTAAGACTTTGAAAAAATGTGGGTCAAAGACAATATTATCTTAATCAAGGTAGCACGCGCAGAGTGAAGACAAGATGGTGTGTGTTAACTATACCTTTGGATGAGAAAACTGGAGATAACTTCGATTGCAGTGGTTATGCCAGGATGTGGGAATCACACGTGATTACACATGCAGATGAACTGGTTTCCTCTCTGATTTAAGGAATCGCTTAAAAAGATACCTAATGCCAGACCAAAGACATGTTTATTAGACTCAACATCGATATAAACAGAAATTAAGCAAATGAAGTGAACCGAATGTCTACTTTTATATTAATTGTAAAGAAGTTCTTACAGCTTATAACAAAAATCATCACAACCCCATAAGAGCAACACGCCTGACGTTTCATTACAAATACCTTTGGCAGATGAGCCGCATGACTGACTGGAATGAATTTAAATTCTATTATGTCGGACCAAAATTTCATCTTTCAAACATACACTTCTATAGCAAACCTTTGATAAAACCACGCCGGAAAATATATCAAACTTTTTTTTTCACGGACCACTTAAACATTGCTGTGGGTCTCGGCATACCACTTAATGATTACTGAGAGCCTCGGCGGACTACTTAATGATGTTTCCTAGTGCTGATTCTACCGTTATCAATCT
>JAECUM010002473.1:0-34803 GCA_016617855.1 Megalonaias nervosa
TGATGTTAATGGTATCGAAGTCATTTTGGCTTCTCTCACAAAGTGTAACGAAATGTAAAAACAATAGGGTACCAGACTGCAACCAATGAATCACGTGACAAGATCACTTCCTTTAAAAACACATGGCATTTTGTTTAAATGCAGAAAATTTGTTTTATCAGTTTTGTAGTTGGCAACATAGGAATAAATTGTTGCAAAAAGATCAACATGTCATCGAGGAAAAGAAAAATTCTCAGTTTAGAAGACAAAGTGAAAGTAATTCGACTGAATGAAAAGGGGAAGAGTTCGAGGATCCTTGCAGAAAAATTTGATGTCGGAAATACTCAGATAAACAATATTGTGAAAGATAGGGAAACAATTCTGCAGAAATGGGAAGGTGGAATGGACGGAGAAAGGAAGATTGTTAGAGCCAGGAGATGTTTGTATCCTGATTTGAATGAAATGGTTTTTGAATGGTTTTGCACTGCGTGTGCTAAGAACATTCCACTCACCGGTCGACTGCTCCAAGAAAAAGCAACAATTTTGTCAGTTGAAATGAAATATGATGACTTTACCGCAAGTAACAGATGGTTGCACAGATTTCAAGTCCGACACTGGACAGATGTTTGCACCAATTTCAAGTCCAACACAATGTTAAGTGTTCTGTCCTTAGTGGAGTATCAGCTGATGTTAATAATGAAGTTGTCGAGGATTGGAGCAAAAGACTGAATGATATATGCAGGAGATATCACAGCAAGGATATTTTTAATTGTGACAAGACTGGTGTTTTTTAGAATGTTACAAAGTCGCTGGTACAAAGAGGGGACTTGTGTAAAGGTGGGAAAAAAGCAAAGGAGAGATTTACAGTTCTGCTCTGCACCAGTTATTCTGGTGAGAAACTGAAGTCACTGGTGATTGAAAAATTGCAAAATTCAAGGTGCTTTAAGGGATATAGCTGGACACATTTGAGAGTTACATATGAGACAAACAGAAAAGCATGGATGACAGGACAGATATTTGAGTCCTGGATCAAAACACTTAATTAGCAGATGAAAGTGCAGAACAGAAAGATCCTGCTTTTCCTCAACAACTGTGCTGCACACCCAAAACTGGATTTGTCAAATGTCAAGGTTTCATACTTTTCTCCAAATACAACTTCAAAACTTCAGCCCCTGGATCCAGGGATAAACCAGACTGTCAAAGTGAACTACGGGAAAAAGCTGCCGAGACATGTTTTGCTCCTGATGGATAATATAACGGCTACATTGGAGATATCACAAATGGTGACTCTAATGGATGCAATCCAATGGCTGACATCAGCAATGGATGTCATGACAGCCAAGATGATTCAAAATTGCTTTTGGAAATGTGGGTTTTTCAAGGAGGTTTTGGATGTACCAGAGGCAATGGAGGTAAACGGGGATGAAGAGGGTTATCTTTCCCTTGTACCTCCTGGAACCTTAACCCTTAAGGATCTGTGTGATGATGCATTAGCTACAGAGAACACAATCAGTGATGACTGGAAGTCATTAATGACAGAAGGTGCTAGAAATTCCAATGAAACATGCCTGGATGAAGAAAGTGACTGTGACAGTGACACAACATGTGAAGATCAAAACTCAGCCAAACAGTGCATTACACTGCAGACTGCATGGTTAAATTCCACAGAATTGGCCTTGCTACAAACAGCATTGAACTTATGGACATAATTATGAAAACACAAGACATTCTTAAAAAAGATAAAAGCTGTATAAAGCATTGGACAAATGGCACTGAATAAATTTTTCAAGCCTATGAATTCTTAGGAACATCTGTTTTGTACTGGTATCTACTGGTGACAGATGCTGTGATCTGTAACATTATTATAAATAATAATAATAATAATGAGGACTTTGTATAGTGCCTAATCTTTAGAAGCTCTAAGCGCTTTACAACATTTGACAAAAACTTTAAAAAAAACATATAATGATATGATTACAAAAATAAATAAAAACAAATACCATGAAAGTAGAAACAGAAAATATGCTGTAAATATCTAAGGTAAGGAAACATTATTAGGTCTTTAAGTCTGTTCTTGCAGTTGAAATAGGTGAGTTTTAAGAGCGCTCTTGAATGAGATCACTGTGTCTTTGTGTCTAAGTGCATTGGGCAATTCGTTCCACGTTGCTGGGCCCTGGTATGCAAAAGAGCGTTGTCCATATGATTTCATTTTCATAGTGGGAATAATGAGAATACGAGTGTCAGAAGAGGAGCGTAAGCATCTTGCAGGTGTGTACACATGGGTGAGGTCAGATAGGTATGTTGGACTGGAGCCCGTCAGTAAAACGTAGCACAGAGAACAAATTTTGTATTTAATTCTGGATCGTATGGATAGCCAGTGTAGGGTACAGAGCAGGGGAGAGGCGTGCTCTGATCGTGGTACTCTAAGGATGATTCGAGCAGCTGTATTTTGAACGTTTTGAAGTTTCTGAAGTAGATATTGAGACGAACCAGACAGAATTGAGTTACAATAGTCCAGTCTTGAAAGCACTAAGGAACACACAAGTGTTTTAGTGGCATCAACTGAAAGATACTTGCAAATGGAGCTGATTCGTCTCAGCTCAAGATATGCAGCCTTGCATATGTTCATGACATGTTAATGCAATGAGAGAGTACTGTCAAGAGTGACACGAGGTTTCGTACTGACTGTGTGAATTTAATGGTGTTGCTGATATTTATTGTCTGAGGTAAAGGATGTGAATGAGAAAGTCTTTGTGTTGTAATCAGGATGGCTTCAGTTTTATCATCATTCATCTGCAGCTTGTTACACGTCATCCATGATTTCACATCAGAAATGCACCTCTCTACGCCTTGGATGGTAGCTTCAACTTCAGCTGGATGGCTAGATTTGTATATTTGGGTGTCATCAGCATACAACTGGTGAGACACTGGATGATGATCTATGACACTTGAGAGTGGCTGAGTGTACAGAATGAAGAGAAGAGGTCCAAGAACAAACCCCTGTGGAACACCACAACATAGATAAACTGGACTGGAGTGTTTTCCATTTGTGGACACAATCTGTGTCCTGTTGACCAAGTAGGACTTGAACCATAGTAAGGCTGTATCATGAATGCCAAATACATGCTGGAGACGGTGAAGTAATATATCATGGTCTATAGTGTCAAATGCTGCAGACAAGTCAAGGAGAGTGAGGACTGTAATCTTTTCGCTATCCAAAGCAGAGAGAAGGTCACTGACTACTTTCAGAAGAGTAGTTTCAGTACTGTGGCAAGGGCGATATGCAGACTGTACATTGCTAAAAAGACTGTTTGAATTCAGATGAGATACAAGTTGGGATAAAACAACTTTTTCTAAGATTTTTGACATGAATGGGAGATTAGAGACTGGGCGGTAGTTCTTTAAATCATTATGGTCGAGTGTTGGTCTCTTCAGCAGAGGCTTTACAATGGCAGTTTTGTAAAATGATGGGAATTCTCCAGATGAGAGAGAGGTATTAATAACATCAGTTAGTGAAGGCAATATTGGATCCAAGCACTCTAGCAGCAGTGACGTCGGAATCGGATCCAGTTCACATGACTTTGGTGCACTCTTCATCACGATTGTGCGTACTAAATCCATAGAGACAGGTTCAAATGCTGCCAACGGTTGCCGCTGAAATTCTGTATCGCAACTGTATGGTGACGACGAGTCAACTGAAATTGTGTTGTCAAGTTTATCTCTGATGGTTTGAACTTTGTCACGGAAGAAATTTGCAAACAGGTCCGGAAGGTCGACTAGAGAGAAGGTAGCTGGAAGTGGTGTACATTTGTTCCCTGACATTAGCTTGTTAGTAATCTCAAACAGCTCTTTGCAGCTGGAACTTTCCATGATCTTAGTACTGTAGTGGGCTGATTTCGCTGCATGGACTATGTTTGTGACATTCTTCTTAGCGGCATCATAGATCTGCTTATGAATAGTGAGTCTGGTGGAAAGCCAAAGCCACTTTACGGCGGTCTCTTTTAGCAGTGCGAAGCTGGTCCCTAACACTGCTATACCACGGAGAACACTTCTGAATTGCTACTCTGCTCTTGGTTGCTGGGACATGTCTGTCGTGCAATGAACGCAGGCAGTTATCAAGTTGTTCTGCTGTAGTAGGTAAGCTAGGTGTTAGGTTTGCTTGGATGTCATGCATTAGTTTGGTTCTGTTTATCATACGGAGGTTTCTCTTAGTAGCGAATAAAGGTGGAGGGTTAGGGACTGATACATCAAGATGGCATATAATGCAGAGGTGATCTGATGAAAGTTCGTGGGACACCAGGGAGGACTGAAGAATATTATCATCAGGTCTGTAAAGAATCCAGTCCAATATGTGACCATGTTTATGGGTGAACATAAAGACAGATTTAAAACTATATTGATTGTTATTCATAACATTCTTTTGAAAATGATGAAACAGTTTGTTTCACATTGATTTCACAACATGCATGTGATTTTTAATTGAAAATATTAAATGTTTTAGAATTAAATGTAGTTGTGACTGTCTTCATATGTATGTACTATTCACATTTGTGATCCCCCTATAGAAAGGCCACCCTCATTATAAGGCCACTTCCCTGCTGCAATAGGGATGGCCTTATAAGAGGGGGACCACTGTAGCTGACTGTATGAACAAGCCTGTGTACCGTATTCCAGAACTAGATAGCATAAAAAATGGACCAAAATAACTTTGGAGGGAGAAAACAGATTTTCAAGGAGTTTTGAAAGAGTTCAAACTAAAATGCCAATTTTCTGGGAGTTTAAAAAGTTGCATTTGTTATGAGTCTACTACAGACAAGAGTGAAAATCAACAAGTTATGTCAAATTCAAAAATTAATTTATTTCCCTAGAATACAAAGTGAAATTTAAAAAGAACTTACAGTAATGCAAATTAAATCCCAAATAAATGTAAAAGTTTTATCACAAGTCCAAAAAGTATAAAGTTCCTTCTAATTCCAGTGGTATTCAAATCCAATTCTGAATGTGCTGATGTGCCTTTAGTATTAAATATGCTAATGTAACAATGTCCTGCAGTGTGGCAATGTGCTAAGTCTTTTGACGTATCACAATAATATAATCCAAAAATGTTCTTATCTGAAATCAATACAATTCCAAATTGATGTTCCAGTCCAAGAATATTATGGATGGACACTTTGTATTTCCAGTGAGTAATAATTCGAATAAATAATTCCACCAAAATGAAAACTGAACACAACAATAAGACTGATTCTGCCTTAAGATGTAAAAGCAAGAATGAGTAATTTCACAAGTAAACAACATAATATAAATAGCTGAGACAGAACAGTAGAACCAGGATGGGAGTCAAAAGTTCATTTCTAAAAAATTCTACTTTGTCAACAAGATAAAATCTGTTACTAAAATTATAATAAAGAACATCAGAAACATCTGGTACAACAGGTTATTCCATGGCAGAATTCCAACATCCTGGACTCAGATTAAGATAAAGATATTTACCTCCATTGATAATAATCATAATATTTAACCCTTACACAGAGAAATATTAACTAGGTATTATTTGTTTACAAAATAAAAGTTACTGCTCATGTACAAAATAAACCTGATTTTGGACAAGGTCAAGTCTAAAATACATAAAAGTAGACTTCAGTGAATAATTGTAGTTCTTGTGGGCTTTAATTCCATTTTTCAGCACACAATAGGCTATGCATGGCAGCCAGTATAACTGTTGGAGGAAGAACCAGGGAAAACCTAGGGAAGAACCACAGATCCATGAAAAGCTACTGCCAAGCGTTCTCACGTACCCACATCAGCCAAGCCCAAGACTTGAACCCACACAGACAGGTGAGATGGCTGTGATCTGGAATGGTGAGCACTTAAGAAAACTCAGCCACTCAAGAATGTTAATATATCACCTGTCAAAAGTGCAGGTTTCTGGGACTACTGTACATGTACATCTAGCTGCATATTCACAAGAATTACACTATTTTCTCAAAATCATGTAATCTTTGGCAAATGAATGGATTTTTCAGTATATATATATATATATATATATATATATATACATATACATATACATACATACATACAAACATGCATATTCTCTGTCTTAACCATTCACATGATGGTAAACACTAAGGGAGGTGATTCTGAAACTTGACAATGGGGTACCAACAATGATCTATTAACCTGGTACAATTGCCGTGTACATTTCCTCTTGCTGTTTTGTTTTCAGTTTGGAGCAGTCAGCCTTGCATGAAGTCTCTTCCTCTGTTGCATCTGGAGGCACATCTTTTTCTATCACAGCGGGACCTTTGGAATTCTTATAGCCTGCAAATTATACCTGACATCTTATTTTTGAAAGTAAACCAATTAATTTGTAAAGTTCTGCTTTCTGTATGATAATAAACTGAAAATAAACCAATTCATTTGGAAAGTTCTGCTTTCTGGATGATAATAAATTGAAAATCAACCAATTCATTTGCAAAGTTCAGCTCTGTGTATGATAATAAATTGAAAATAAACCAATTAATTTGCAATGTTTGGCTTTCTGTACATTATTACTTTCATTCATCCAACTTCCATGTAATACAATTGAACAAGAAGAAATGAACAAATGTCAAGTAATACAATTCAACAACAGGAAATGAACAAATGTTTAGTAATACAAGGCTGAGCATGTAGCCAAATGAACTGATGTTACAAACCAGTTGTTTCAAGCAAAGGCTGCCAGTCCAAGCATGCCCTACATGATTTTGACATCCCACACATGCAATAAGTCTATCAACATACAAGGTTTTAGTGTAGAAGACTGGAATGTGCATCTTGCAAAAACCACCTGACTGAAGACTGATTGGGGAAGGCATTACAAAAAGAAAGACAGTGCAATCTTTAAAGCTGACATTCAAAACAAGATATAAGCGACTTGATCAGACCAGTAACTATGTAAAAGAAAACTGGCCTTTTTTCTTCAAGAGACTGATAGGAAGCCAAAATTCTGAAAAAAAAGGCCACTGATGAAGTTGACTTCTTCAACAAATGTATGGGAGACCAAGTAGCCCAGAAGTGACATCAATGGTAGCAACTGTGTACAGTTAGAAAGACCGGAAATCCACCTACATTGGTTGTGGCGATCTCCAAGGGTTCAGTTTGAGGGTTGTTAAAGGTCTGATGGGAATCCATATGATTGGGTGCTGTAATTCATATGACTGGGTGCTGTAATTGGTAGGTCTAAGTCCAGACACTAGACCATGATCATTGTACTGGGTATATTGGGATAACTGACCAGTGAGTCCAAACCTGGTGGAAGAAAGTGGTGGTTAATTGAGACCATGAAAAAGCTCAAATGGAAATGGTTCTGGGCTGGCTGATTTGGTACCAAAGTCCAGTACCAACTATTGAGCGAATGATCACCACAGCCATTGGCAGGATCAACATGTGGTAATGGAATCTCCACAACTGGTCAAAGTGGACCACTGTATCATTCCCATGCTGATCCTCCAGTCTATAATGTGTTGGTATGCTCTTTTTGTAACAGTCAGTGACTGCAGAGGTGCAACTGCGTGGGAAGCCCACTGTCACAAAAACTGCCGCCAAGTCTTTTCTAACTGAGATAGTTTATGCAACAATGCTGATAATGTTGCAATGTAAAGTTCATACAACATCCCAAACATCAATGTAAAGTTCATACAACATCCCAAACATCAATGTCAAGTTCATACAACATCCCAAACATCAATGTAAAGTTCATACAACATCCCAAACATCTTTCACATTTCCCACATTTAACCCTGCCAACAGTTACTGATAGCTGTAATTATACATTTAACTCTGCCAACAGTTGTTGACACCTGTAATTACAAAGAACAAAAAGCATATACTGGTCAAGCATCGCATGGAGCTTACTGTCTAGTGGATGACAGGAATTTAGATAATGCTAGACAATATGACTTGTACTAGTAATAAATAATCACTTACTTGATATAACTGGCAAAACAGGTTGTGTATTGAGATGAATTCTAAGTAGTATAAACCACAGGCAGGCATTGTGTATTGAGATGAATTCTAAGTAGTATAAACCACAGGCAGGCATTGTGTATTGAGATGAATTCTAAGTAATATAAACCACAGGCAGGCAATGAAGAGAGCACAAGCTGGATTAGGCCAAACAAAAATAATGTGCATTTCCTGTTGACCAACTGTCCCTGTTTCTAATAGCCAACGATAGCACCTTTTCTCCCCCATGGTAAAATAAAAAAAAATAAACACATTTACAAACGGAAAAACCACCTGCCTATCCTAATTTTAAAACCAATACATTTTTTAATGGCTGTATCAAAGTTGGACAAATGAACTCAGCAAAATATATATCTATGATGATCACAGCAAATATAAGTGGAAAGAAAGGAGTGGATATAAAACTCTTAAGGGTTGAACAAACAGGTCAAAACACACAAAGTGGACAACATTTGTGAAGCGTCTTGTAAAAGCAAACACAACCTAAAGTAGCATCTAGCAAATGATGGAATTTCGTGCAATTCCTATATCCAAAGGGAGACCACTCTCATCTGATATCTGTCTTTACGAGCTGAGACTTTAGCACTTTTGTTGCTAAAAGAAACCAGGTGAGGTGATATATGTCTTGGGAAGGTTAGATTCATGAGGTTGTACTCCTGATGTATTGCAACTTAGAAAAATACACTGTATTTGAGGAACTATTCAACTAACCTGTCCACATACATGGGGATAATTTTCTTTAACATTTACATGTACATGGCTGGCAGTTTGATAGTTTCACCATTTTAATGGAAACCATTACAAATATCTTTACTTTTTTCTATGACTCCAGGTCTTCAACTAAAAACCTGAAAGTGAAATTAACAATTTAAGTGAATTCAACTATTTATTTACTTTTCTAAGTTGCACAGTGTAAATATACGGAACACTTTCAGTATTAAATCCAAAATAATTCAAAATGCTCTATCACAGGTCCAAAAGTATAGAAATGTTCTGAATCCATTCCAACAGTCTCAAATGTCCTAATACACCTCAACAATATAATCCAGAAATTCTTTGAATGAGTTCTCGGTAATTTCAAGGTGGCATTTTTGTCTAAAAAGTTCAATGAGCACTGAAATAAATAACAAATAATTGCTTTAAAATTATATCTGAACACAGCTGCAAACTCTGATCATGGATTCACAAAGACAATATTAACTGGAATGAAGATAGTGCTTACAAAACCCTCCATTTGTTAATGAACTGTCACCTGACCTATGATGCAACAGAATTTTCTGAAAAGCTGACGACTTCTAAATGAAAAATTTCATGAAAATAAAACAAAATTATTAACTCAAAAAGCTGTCAACATTTTAAAAGAGCTTCATGAACAATGAGATAAGTACCCAACATATATATATATAAAACATCCCACAAAGCATCAACTCCTCCAGATGCCTGCTTCCATGATCTGAAATCTTATTTATCATATCATCCTACCACATACCACGCTATCATCCTACCAGGTACACCACTCCCTCGATAACTCGCGCCCTGATAACTCATGAACCCGCTTATAACGCGGGGCCAGGCATGGATCCCACTTTTTAAAGCCAGAAATTACCCCAAAAATAGATCCCTATTTTATGAACTTTATAGAAATCGTGATCAAAATTAGCTACCAAAACTTTGATATATCGCTCGTTTTATCGTCGAAAATGGTAGATAGGACCTGGAAATTTTTAATCAACATTATGAAATACCAAATTTAAAAATAAGTCATACAATTTTTTTACATTTTCTTTCCAAGTGACATTCCTAGCACACCGCAATTAACGATATGTAAGGAAATTTCGATCAACGAAAATGTCACACTGAGTGGAGGCAGTGCTTTAATAAATAAATACAAATTAAATAATTTTTTTATCAATTGAAATTTGTGTTCTAGTTCTATCTTCTAGTTCCTTTTAAGTGTAATCATCATAAATGCAATGTGTCCTCTTGTAATTAAACGTAATATGTGTCAATCTACCGTAACAGCTATGTCTGCGAGCATTTCTCTGAGAACCTATTTAGGTGCCGACCGTGTTTTGATAACTGACTTGCAGAAGTATTTGTTGCATTGTTGCACTGAATAAAAAAGCTGGCCTCCTTTGTATTATCACATTAATTATGTCTTTTGAATCAAATAATGGAGGTGAAATAAAAGAAAATTTAAAAGGCACGAAAATCCTACAAACTTAAAATCTAGCTGCCCCGGTCGTATGTCGGGTGAACTCACTTCAGTTGATCAATTGAACAGTTATAAATGTTATTGTGTATGTAACATAAACTACCTTAAATTAACCGACTCACTGGTAACTGTGATCAAAGATAGCACAGATACGGACCATTGTGGGCAAGCTAGTTTCAGAGAATTCTTGAACTGGCACTTTGAGATATCCTCAAGAATGATAAAAAGTTTCAATATTACTTACAACGAAATCATGATATCAATACTGTACTAACTAAACGGCATAAAAATTGAGATTCGACGTTGACGATTGTCTCACGAAAATTTCACTTGCTTTTTGAACAAAAGGAATCTTGTTTGGTGGTGTATCAACAGTTAGTCTAGTTCCCTGCCATTTTCACTCCCAATTTGGCAGGATACAATGCCATACCACTCCGGGAACCAGACTCATCAAGAAAACAAAAAGCAGTGACAAAATACACACGTTTTCGTGTAAACGTAATGGTTGTTGAAACCAGTTGGAACGATCTTTCACATACTGGATATTTTGAAAATAAATGTTATTTAAACAGAATAACGAACATCTTCATTAGAAAAAGTACATTATTAAAAGTTATTATCGACGTGAATGTAAAATGAAGATTCAGTCATTAAACAGCGAAGTTTCCTAACCCCGACACCGCCCCCCAACGTTTTCTCGATGTCCAAGCGTTTTGTTTCAATTTTTGGAGGTCCCTCGGTAACTCGCTCCCTCGCTTATAGCACGGTCTTTGTTTGTGGACCCGTTGTGCGCGAGTTATCGAGGGAGTGGTGTACTACCATATCATCCTGCCACATTCCACCATATCATCCTGCTACATACCACCATATCATCCTGCCACATACCATGATATCAACCTGCCAGATACATGTACCACCTATCATCCTGCCACATACCACCATATCATCCTGCTACATCAAACATGATTAATTTCTCAATCCCTGAATTTTAGAGCCAAGACAAACAATGACAGATATATGAACAAACACAGCCCAATGGACATTATTTTCCAATAGGCTCTCAGCAAGAAAACACCTTACCAAATCTAAAGGAATTCCCCATGGACAAATTAACTGTTCTTTTAACCCTTAGTAAAAATCGAGGAAATGCAAATAAACTCCATTTACCTCCACATACTGATCCAGGAAAACTGAATAACTCCAATTTAGCCTTAAAGGAGACCAGAAATCAATGGAAATATAGAATAACAATATTTAAATATACTGACATATCTTTAAGAAGCTGAATTTCCATGACCCCGTATGCAAAATTTCTATGCCTATTTGGTTACTTTTCGTGATGTGACGTAACAGTAGCGACTCCTGCATCCTGACTGGCAATTGCCAGAGTAAAAGACAATGCCGTTTTGCGTTGCTTACGGTGTAATAGCATATTAAGAAAAGACTGTGGACAACTGTTTTTTTCTTTTCCAAAAATAAAGACATAAAGAAAGTATGGATACATTATTGCAAGCAAGTTGATTTCAAAGTGACACCATACAGCACTTCATGCTCATTATATTTCTCAAAGGAATGTTAAGAGAGGGATCCTGAAAAAATGGCAGCTCTAGGATACACAAATGCTAAGCCTAGACTAAAAGTTGGCGGTGTTCCAAATATACCGCTGGATATTTTAAATCCTAGGAAAAGTGTTAAACGTGTGAGTTACAAAAATAGGCAGAAGGCCAAGTAAGTGACCACAAAATGAAACAGATCTTTGATCAATACTAGCAGTGCTAAAAAATTCCGATAGCCCGACACCCAGGGCCCCTCTAATTTAAATTCAGGCCCATCAGGTGCCCATCGGGCTTGTTGAAAAAAAAATTGTTTGCCTGAGGAAACTTTTATTGCATTGATGAAATGAGTAAATGTATTCAGTGGCGTCACTAGGGTTGGTGTCACCCAGTGCAGTAGCTCATGGTGTCACCCCTATGGACCTCCTTCCTGCACACAAATTAAAAATTTTTATAGACAGTCTTATGCGGTAACTCACAGTGTCACCCCCATGGACCCCCTTCCTGCATAAAAATTCAAAAATTTTATAGGTTACATGTAGGCTCGTACAAAAGTAACAAAAAAAAAAAGAGTGAAGCCAACAAAATTTGTAAATTTAACAAAATGTTTATTTCCCTAGAAAAACAATTTAAAAATAGGAAATTGGGACTTACAGTTTGTGAATATAATCCAAAATTTAATCCTAAAATTGAAAAATATAAGCCCTATAACTAAACAGTTCTAATTGAAACCAAGTTTGAATCTCGATGAAATTCCAATAGTGGAAGGCGATGACGTCAGATGAGGTCATTGTACAAATGGCAACAAATCCTCCTTGAAACACAATTTATAATGTTCTGTTTAGAATTCCAGAATAAATTTCCACTAAACGTCTTTGTCCCAGAACTTTTATAAATATGAAGCACTTGTGTAGTTTTCTAGAGAATGAATTATTAAATCCCAAAAAATTGATGAACTTCAGAACAAGCCAGCATCAACAATATAAACACCTTGTACCCTCAAGGTGTAGGAATACGACTCGGACTAGATCTAGTAGAAAATGGCTGTTTTAAGCCTCGATTTTAGATCACATGATGGCTCACGTGACAGGCTACGTGATTTCTAACTTGAACAGCGCAATAAAAAAAATGACAATTATCATGAAGCTAGAATACCCCTATCTAAGAATCAAATTCTCACACTGGAAATAGATAAAAAAAGAAAGGCTGTTTACAACTCAGCTAACATGTGGGCCAAAAATGACCTTGGCAATAGCCAATCGTTATCACTCGATGTTAACAAGATCTATGAACCAGGGTGAGCTAAAAATAATGCTGAAGTAACAGTACACTCTAATCGGGTCAAATTAATTTTCTAATAAAGAGATTCAAATTAAATGAAAATTATCATTACAATAAAATGTAATGAAACAAAAATAAAATAAAAAAGAATTTTAAAACTAACACACAAGCAATTTAATTACATATACATAACAACAGTCATGTGCGGTAACTCATGGTGTCACCCCATGGACTTCCTTCCTGCACAAAAATTCAAAAATTTTATAGACAGTCATTTTGGTGTCACCCCCTCTGATGGTGTCACCCGGTGCAGTCCGCACCCCAGGCACCCGTCTAGTGAAGCCATTGAATGTATTTTCAAGATGTTGACATACATGCCTTAACATGGCACACATACATGCCTTAACACGGCACAATCTGAATCACTGTCCTAGGTGAAATTGAGATCCGATTTTAATCAAATGGAGGCTTTGCTAAAAATAAGATTCTAAACCCCTGACATGGTTGTGTTTTGAGAAAACACAATTTTCAGTAATCTTTAAAAAAAATTTAAAAATAATTTTAAAAAACAACAAAAAAAACTTTCAGTCTATGCCTGTTACATGTAGTATGTATAAACGGTAATCTGTAATGATTGGAAATGATATAAAACTACCCCTTGGGCAGTTTAAATAGCAGCGATTAAAAGAAAAGAGGTCAGGTTTAAAATCAAAGTTTCAAATTAACTGGATGACAACAAAAGTTGGGAGGAGGCCACTATTGACCTCTTGTGAAAAGGACTTCCCTTTGGACGTACTTCAAAGAAACCATGTTCAACAGTGTATGCATTTAACCACCAGCAATTGATTGGCAAATAAACAATGCCCTATTTTGTTGTAACTTACGATGCCTAGACTTCATTTTAACAGTTCAAATCTGCAGTCACAAGTTACCATATATGTGGTAACTGTTTTTCTCATGTTTTATGTCCCACCTTATTTCCTTAGGTTTAAATCTTAAGGCACATAACACAGTTTACTGAATACAATATTTATTCTGACGTAGTTCTTTGGGGGCACATATACTGCATGGTAGATTTTGTTTTATGCATTCTTCAATTTAATCATGGTAATTAAACTTTACATACATGGCAGAGGAATGTCAGGTGTTAAGTGACCGAGTTTCTTTGGTGGAAATGGAGATGTGACTTTGTTTGCAGAGAAAATTACACAGCATTTACAGTGATCATTCATGGGATTTAAGCTAATTTGTGACAATTTTTTTTTAATTTTTTTTATTACTATAGTACTGTTGAAGTGGTTTAAAAAAATCTGAAATTTACATGAATAATGTTTGATCTTAACATTCTACTTACTGAAGAAAAAAACTGTCATGTGATATAAATTATTTCGTCCAGTGCCAGATTTAGACATAGCAAGGCCCTATGCTATAGGAAGCTGTAGAGGCCCTATTTGGTATAAAATAAATTTAAGAGGCCCCTTCAGACTGCAAGTACAGAGACTGTGAGGCCCTAAGCTGTAGCTTATTTAGCTTATGCCTAAATACGGTACTGATTTCATCACTACAATATTCACAAGTGATAGAACATGGCATCTGTGGATTGCATATGTTATATCTATTTATGTATGGTTTGGGTTTATTTCTAAGAAATGAAAATTGACAGACACAATGTAATAATTGGGAGTTCTCTGCAAAAAATTGGGGGATATGAGATCGGGAGGTGGGTGTGGAAATACCTCAAAAATCGGGAGGTTTTTCTCCCGGCTTGAGAGTTGACAGGTATGAACTGTCTGGGCTTGTGGAATTTCAGTTTGGGCTTGTGAGTTTATTTAAGTCACCAGCCTGGGGTCTGTGCCTAAAAAAATTTCTTTGAGCACGAACCAGTACAGTACATAAACTATTATACCAGATATGTATATATTATCAGATCTGTCAATACGCTAACTGTAGCCTGCATGTAAAATGTACTGTAATTGAATCATAAGAAGGAAGCTTCTTAATGTTGAAATTAATTACTTATGATTTCTGCTTTGCAGATTTATGGGGAGGGGGTGAAAAACTAATGCTTAAGTTACGACCAATGAAAACCGTTCTCAATGCCTTTTACACCTCCCTGGTAATGGATATTGTTTCACACACAAGCCGGTCACCATTCTAGTCTCTTCGCCCAGAATTCAGTATTATCTCTCTGTGTTTCAGTGTTGGATGTATATTTTCAATATATTTGTCCTTAGGTGGTGTGTGTGTGTGTGTGTGTGTGTGTGTGCATGTGTGTGTTTGGGATAGGCAATAAATATGTCATTTACATATAATAGGATTGAACCTCATCCTTCTTAAATGAATTTATTGCATTGTGGTAAATTTTTAATTTTTACATTGGGCACTATCACTTAATCCTTATCACATTTTTGCAGAGCACACAATGTATAAGTATTTATTTTAAAATTACATTGCTTTCTTTAAATTCCAAAATATGAAATATGAGCACCTTCTTACTGTTGTACTTTTCTGCTTTCAGGTCTTAAACACATTGTTAACACACAATTCAACAGATATAGTTATGAGTATATCTCTGAATCAGATTCAACCCAAATCTGTCTCGCTCGCTATGTACAACCCAAATCTGTCTCGCTCGCTATGTACAACCCAAATCTGTCTCGCTCGCTATGTTTCTGTTTGTGTTCAAGGTCTGGCTAGTATTGCATCACAGGACCACGTGATCTGTAATCTCATCATAAACTCGGCAATTTACGGAATCGTGGTATCTTCCGCACAATATAATCACTACCCGCCTAGAGTCAAATTAAAATTTGTAGAGAATTACATATATAAAAGGAAAAGTTTTATTTCTGGTCTCCTTTAAGGTTCATGGTTAATAATGAGCACTAAATAAAGTGTGTGTATACAAGTTTATGATTCATGAAAATGATGGTTCTGGTGTATATTGAGAAATAAAACATCCTCAATTCATCACTTACCTACATCTGATGATGGCAACAAAGTTTGATGGCTTGGTGAAGGTGCTGGCAAATCATTTGCTGTCCATGGAGATGTGGTTGGACGTGGATGAACCACTGGACTATGTGGCCTTGGAGACTTTGCTGCTCTTGGAGATGTGGTTGGACGTGGATGAGCCACTGGACTATGTGGCCTTGGAGACTTTGCTGGAAGTGGGAGAACCTCTGGGCTATGTGGCTGCAGTGACAGTGGACTTGGCTCTCGGTTAAGATTAAGTGGGTTCAGCAACTCAGCAGGTGATCCTATGTTCATTTCCAGACTTGGTGGGTTGTTGACTGTATCTGTAAGCATCACTTCAATAAGACTGGTTGTTGGGCTCAGGTTACCCAAATGTGTGCTAACAGGCACTGGACTACCATTATCTGAAGAGTCCGGATTGATGGGTATGCCATTTTCGGACAGAAATTCATCCAGGTCCATAAATTCCAGGTTGAGGTCATCCTGTGTGTATGTTTTGTCCCAGAGGTTTGGCCCAAGAAAAGCTGAGGTGGGGTTAATACCAAATGAAATGGAACATCCTTGTCATTTGTGGTTGTAGAATCTGTAACCAATTTACATATACTATTATAAACAATAGGAATAACTATGTTCTATCTGCAGATAGAGAGATAAAAAGAATAGTAACTGAGATAGATCTGCATGGACTACAAGACTTACATTTAATCAGTGTGGACTACAAGCCATTCATATCATCTGCAAGGACTATAAGCCCTACATTTCATCTGCAAAGACTACAAGTACAAGTCCTACATTTCATCTGCAAAGACTACAAGTCCTACATTTCATCTGCAAGGACTACAATCCCTACATTCCATCTGCAAACACTACAAGCCCTACATTCCATCTGTGAGGACAACAAGCCCTACATTTCATCTGCAAGGACTACAATCCCTACATTCCATCTGCGAACACTACAAGCCCTACATTCCATCTGCGAGGACAACAAGCCCTACATTTCATCTGTGAGGACTACAAGCCCTACATTCCATCTGTGAACACTACAAGCCCTACATTCCATCTGTGAGGACTAAAAGCCTTACATTTCATCCATGAGGATTACAAGCCCTACATTTCATCTGCAAGGACTACAAGGCATACATTTCATCTGCGAGGACTACAAGCCATACATTTCATCTGCGAGGACTACAAACCATACAATCCATCCACAATGACAACAATAACTTCTATAATGAATTGCCGCAAGGTCTGGATTTCAAGTAATCCATTTACAATGATTTTGAACCCAGACATTGTTAGTTTACAAAATTGAAAATAGCAAGGTGCCAAGAACAAAGCAAATGAAATGTTATGTATGACAGAATGTTCATAAAATGTATGCAATAATTTTCAATATATTTTACATGTTTTATGATCATAATATCAAGCCTGAACAACATTTTGATATGTGCCCTCGTTGGCTGTCTGTTTTGGGAAAGGTACACAACTCCCATTTCCTCTGCATGATGTAGCAAAATAATGTATTAATAGTGCCATACAAACAAACAAAACAAACACTGTTATAGTCTGAGTTTCCTGTGACCCTTCCCACCCCAATTTTGATATTTTGACATTTATGTTGATGGGTGTGGTCAGGCCCAATTGCCTAATGAAAGTTCAGAGGTTCAATAGTTATGTGATATCAACAATATATCCATTCCCAATGTTATGGCAGAAAAAAAGCAAAAATATAAATGAAAGTCACTTACTTTCTGTAGAAAAACAAAAGGACACAAAATTCTCAATATATTTATTCCGAGAATGACAAGAGACCTGTCACTGTCACAGCAACATGAAGTCAGATTCATCTAGCAGTGAGCACATCAATGCTGTATTCACCTGATGCCAACAAGAAACATTGCAGACTTGTGCTCTGTTTGATGGATCTTTCTGCAAGCTGTTGCAACAGCAATTAGTGTCTGATTATTCTTGGAATATATATGTTTAGAATTAAGTGTGCATTCATTAAACATACATGATTTTGAAAATAGTAGTAATATAATACTGTAAATAACATTTTGATGATGCATTCATTATTCTGAGCAAATTCGAATAATTGACGGAGTCCGCATTATTAAATTTCCATAGTATTAAAAGAGAACAGATTCTGCGCCGTGTTCGGAACGATTATTAGACCCTAACGCATATTTACTGCAGGGTAGAAACTGGTAGAAATGGGCTACTTCCTGCAATGAGTTCTGTTTGACAGGGTTTGTGACCGTAATGGTGAAAATAAAGGTTAATTTGCCGGATTGGATTCATGCGATGGTCGTCCGAGAGTGATGCGTTGGTACGTTACTGTTTTTTGAATGGATATGTGTAGTTTTTCAGTCTTCTTGCGATTCTGAAGCGATAAAAGACGCGTGAGAAAAGTCGAATCGAGCTGAGGGTTGTGGTCACGCTTGCACTCCTTCTATTAATTTATAAAACCGGTAAGGTGATTTCATGTTGTCAGAAATTTCGTCGTGCTTTATTGATAAAACTGCAGACTCCTGTGATAAAAGCCACTGGTTGTATAAGGTATCAACCTGATTGCCGCAGTCAAAATCTCACATGCATGCTTTCTACAAAAATCATTAGTTTGTTTTTATTTTTATCTTTAGTGTAAAATTATTCTCCTTTTTCTGCAACAGGTCATTGTCGGATGAAAATTCACCAAATAAACTGTCCAGGGAGACCTTCGGGGCAAGTTACGCCTTACGCATGCCCAGTCCTGATTGTCACAAGACCGTCCTACCATAAATACAAATCATACATGTACTAAATAATTCTAGTTCACGTGTGATTTGTAGGTAAAATGTAAGCAACGATACGAGCCCCTGTCGTCTCGCCAGGCAGTTCTCCAGCTTGTATTTCTGTAGGCCTAAACAAAATAATGCACTCATAATTTTTTTTTTTTTAAGTGACAAACAGCACATAACATGCTGCCAAGCTGCTATTTTTAACCTCACCCTTGAACACTAAGCACCAATCATGTGCACATTGTACTGTGTCCTAGCCCATACGACTATGCAAGAAAATACTGCAAGGTTTGTACTTACTCCGATCCAGAAACCGTGGATTCTGAAGATCCGGATTCTCGAGAAGTGCCTTTAAAGTTAAACCAGGTTGTCCAAGCAGTGACATTGTAAGACCTTTTCAGCAATTCCCGATACAACTAGCAACTGCCTCCTGTTAACCTTTTGCTTTAAACGCTTGTGTAAACAGTGCCTTAACATCTACAAAAATAGTCTCTCTTGACGAGCCAATCAGTTGCGAGTCATCTGCACGTTGGTACCAATCACAGCGATTCAATATAGACTTGGTACATGCGGACTGACGTTGCACTGCACGTGGCTTGGTTGTGTTTATAAACCACAACACGTGTCTAGGTCAAGGCAGAAACAATGTGAGAACTGATTCGTCTTTTCGGATGAAATAGACAGCGTGGCCATGGAAACTGCAGTAACGTACTGAGAGGGGGCAGGGGCTAAGTTGCCTCGGGCGCCCAAACAGCCTGATACATTTTTTTTTCTCCCAAAATGACCAAACTTGTGTGTATTTTTTTTCTCCCAAAATGACCAAACTTGTGTGTTTGTAAATTTGTTACTCTTGAATCTCGACCTTTCAGCAAATTACATAACGCAACCGTATAACAAGGATTTGGAAACCCATTTCTGCTGTCGGCGTGTGCTTCATGAACAAAGTTTATCCATCGGCGCCCTCAACACCGTGCTAATGCTCTTTTGCATCACAGCGGAGGGATAGAGGCATCAATCAATACTATCGCCTGGGCACAAGTCAGTTAAAATAGAAGTCTCCGTTCAAATCCGTCAGACAACCGCTAGTAGTTAGATTTGTGGGAACGGGTATGGAGGGATTAATTTTATGTTTTAAATATACAGAAAAATTACTCGTGGATGAGCAGTGAAAGGTTGCTTGGATTCGGCGAAAATTCTTCACATGTTTGTCTTGTTACCGTTGTAAAAGAATGTGCATTTATGTTGCTCTTTGAGGTTAAATAGCAGCAGGCAGGGCGAACAGATATCTGTCTGAATCGTCATTTGTCTAAAACATAAGGTTCCTACGGGGGCTAAAAAAAGGTCAATAACACTAAACCGAACCTTCAAACTTTTATTATTACCATATAGTTTGAAAAACGGATAATAAATCGTTTGGTTTAGCTCATTTTTGTTATTTTATTTTTGACTTTTTGTTTTTTATGTTATAATGCGTTTAGTTTACTCGCGGGTCACTCAATTTTTGTCGGTCACCCTGCCTGCTGCTATAATTAACCAAAGATTTTATCCAGACCTACACGATATCTAGATCTTGGATCATGTAGATTTATTGTTATATATCCAAATGGAATAGCCTGTGCTTGAGCAAAAAAGTTTTTGAACTTCATCATATCCATATCCCCTGAACACCAGGTATAGTAAATATTTTTTAACGTATAATTATCTATTCCATTAAATACAACTAAAATATTGCAGTTATCTCTGATCACCTTCGGTATTTGTGTATAACGCTGAGTGACGTATATAACGTCTGTATTTTTGTGTCTACCTCTGGAAAATATTCTAGCTGGATTTGTTTGTTTATCCAGCATTACATCATCGTACACCACTAAATTATTAATAAATCCATCTAGATCATCTATTGACGGTGCTTCATCAGTGTCGGTGATAAAATCGATAACATCATTATTTTTATCTTCTTCATTAATTAATTTCGCCTTCTCATTAAAATCTTTAAGTGCTTCGTAACAGTGTTGATCATCTACAGATGGTGCTACTAAATACAGTTTACTCCATTTTAACCACCTCATTATTAAATTTAGTAATAGTTGTGTTTTACCCGATCCAGATGGACCTAATATAATCATCCTTATCGAATTTGGTAATGCTGGATGGTGCTTTACTGGTTCCTGTTTTCGTGTCGCCGAAAAGTCAATTGTATCCATATAATAAATAATATGAGTCTATATTGTGATCGATGTAAAATTCCTACACCCACTGCTGAATTAACTACAATAACAACAAAAAATAAACGACGTGCTCTGACAGGCAAATGTGTAAAATGTGGCACGAAGAAATACAAATTTGTCAAAACAAAGACAGGTGGAGATATAGCCGCTTTATTAGAAAATTACCAGGAACTCCGTGGGCTAAATACCCCGGTGAGAAACATTTCCTGGATATAATTATTGCGGTCCTGGAACTCGACTTGATATCCGACTTGATAATCAAGATCAACCAAGATCAGGAGAGTATCCAATAAATAAGATTGATAAAGCGTGTCATGTTCATGATGTTGCGTATAAAAGTAAAGATTTACAACAAAGACATCTCGCAGATGTAAAATTGATTCATGCATTAAATTCTATACCTAATAAATCTGTCAGAGATAAATTAGCTAGTTTTCTAGTAAAATCTGCCATGAAAAGTAAAATAATGTTAGGGGCTGGTAATTAATTATATAAATATTATAATGGAATCCATTTATTATAGCTCAAGAGGATATTGGAGAGGCAGATCAGCTATTAGTAAATTATCTGAAGCAGCAAAAGTCTCACATTCTGTTGCTGCAGCGTGGTTAGTACGACAGGCAATATGGCAAATTTATCTACCACCACCTAAAAAAATTCAGTATGCACATTTTGATGTCAGCGTCCCTAATGAGGTTCATCAAGCAGATATTTTATTTTTACCACACGATACCATTAAAATTGGTAGACGTCAATCACGCACATACAAATACGCATTAACTGTCGTTGGCGTTGCAAGTAGATATAAAGAAGCTGAACCATTATCAACAAAGACAGCGTCTGAAGTTGCATCTGCGTTTGAACGAATTTATCAGCGAGGACCTTTGCGATGGCCACAGTTATTACAGGTTGATCCTGGCAAAGAATTTCTTGGTACAGTATTATCGTTGATGAAGAAACATAACGTTAAAATCAGACGAAGACATACTGAAATTCATCGTGATCAGGCAATTGTTGAACGATTTAATCGAACACTTGCTGAGCGGTTATTTGGATACCAATACGCAAAGGAAATATCTACTGACTTTAAGTCCGGTGAGAGATCTCGTGAATGGGTTGCGAGGTTACCAGGTGTGATAGCTGCATTAAATAATGAAATTACTCGTTCAACTTCCATGAAACCTTCTAATGCAATCACAAAAAAATATATACCCCGTAGCGATGACAGACATCATCCTCAACCAGTATTAGGTAATGTCACAGTTAGATATTTATATGAACCTGGCGAACTTGAAGGTGGTAAATAAAGAGCAACTGATCCTATATGGAGTGTGATTACACATACAATTTCTAGTGTGGTTAGATCCACTGGTAGACCTCCAATCTACAGATTAGATTCGAGAGCCCCTCAACGTGGATTTGTGCGTGAACAATTACAGGTAATTCCTAAAGACACACAATTACCACCACATACAATTACATAACCAGAACCTCTACGTCGATTACATTCAAGACAGGTCAGCATCACATTATCACATGTATGACCAAGATCACTATTAATTCTGTCTACGGTAAATTGTCTTGGATTATTATTCGAATATTGCCATAACATATTACAGTTACAGCTTGCACAATTATTATTCTGTAGTTGTTTTAGTTTTATAATAAATTCAGTATCAATATCAAAGTCACGATTATTTTTTTGTCACACTGCTTATAACCAGATAGTTTTTTCTTATTACGTCATTATTAACAGTTTGATCATTATTTTCTGTAAAATTCATAATAACCCTATGTAGTTGATATATTCTTCTGACCCTAGAAACTGCGAGATAGACTAAATTCGACCATTCAATCCGATCATCTATAATCCAAATATTTGTATCAGAAATAGTTAACCCCTGTGATGAGTGAATAGTTATAGCATATCCTAACGTCCACGGTGATTTATTCATATTCAGCGCATTCTCAACGACATTAATATCGACTAAAATAATATCATTCAAGACAAGATTCTGTATTCCACCACCAGGAATTTCAACATCAATATTCTGTCGTCGAGTATCTGCTGGGCGATAACATAATGGTACAGGTAGATCTGAAAACTTTTCTTTATGTAACATAAATAATTTATTCTGTAATTCATCACGAACTATCTTTCTACTTGCAACTATTAAATCAGCGGGATTCCATAAATTTAGAAAATCATTCATAGAAGTCTCTGGAATTACTCCTCGCATTATTTCACATTGTACTTTGTCTGGTTGTAGTCTGATTAACCTTTTAAATTCCTTCAGCGGTTCATCAATAGCTCTATGGTCATCATTTATTTCTTCATAATAATCTACGTTATTCTTCAGCCATTCATGTGGAGACTGTCCAACAAAGGGTGGTGGTTGACCATTATCGCCGCACATAATCACAGCAGTATTCTTTGTCAATAGCCAATCAAGAAATGTTTTTAGTGTTTCTAACGACACCGTGCATACCTCGTCCCAAATGATAATTTTAGGTATATATATTTCACCCATTCGTTCAGGAGTCCAGGTATCTCCACACCATCTAAAGAAACTATGATAAGTACATGATTTTACTCCTCGCTCTTTTATTTCTCTGGCGAGTTTATGTGTCGGTGTCAAAACAATTATATCTGAATTATTATTCATGAATAATTTAATCACACGCGTTGTTTTACCTGAACCACTGCATCCATTAAGATAAACAGTCTTATGTCTAGCCACAGGATCATATACAGATGGTGCTGATGACTTTGATATTTGATTATTATTTTTGTAATATATTTCCTTAATTTCAACGTCGGCAGATTCAGAATAGCTAAGTATATTTTCTTGTTTTATTCTCCATGATCCCCATTCACCATTACCAAGTAGCGGTTTTAATAAATCCGTATATTTTTTATTTATATAAAACGAATCCGTGGCGACTCTGACGGCATCGCGAGGAAATCTATTTATCATAGACAGTAGATTTATAGAAACATATGCCAACATAGATGATCTTAAATGAGTAAATTGTGGTGAGTCACCATCAAGATAACTCACAATTGTACCGAGTTTGGTTCCGTCTGACAAATAAGCATTACTCCGATTTATAAATGTGTTTTTTTCCGTTGTATCAGCTATTATAAAATCGAGTTCAGCATCGTCCATAATCAATCTCGTACAGTGTCTTTTATGATCATATGCTCCTCCTTGAGTAAATTTACCAATTATCTTTCTACCAAGATCTTTTGCAAGTTTTTCAACGTGCTCGTCTCTGCATTTACGTATATTATTAGTAATTTTAATAATATCATCTTCATTAAGATTAGGAAATTCTTTCCTGGCATCATCAGTATTAAATCTATTTGGTTCTGGTAACCAAACTTGCTTCTGTGGACTATACGATATAATCGCCTCACTCACCTTCAATAATGTTAAAATTCCAACATCAAGCATATATCGCAATAGTACTATTGGAACCCAATATTTTTCTGAAAAATGTCTTCCAAACCAAGCATAAGTAATCGGATGGAGATTTTCTGCAAATTCGAATGATTCTACATGAGCAAATCCGGTTAAATCAAAATCTGGTAAATGTCCGTTTATCGCGACCCTGGTCATCTCGTGTGATGGATGTCCGAATCTCTTAAAATATTCAGAACATTCTCCGTATCCAAGAAAACTTCCAGGATAACACGCTACCATATCAACAGATATAACGTCATTACACTTATATTTATTATTCCATAATCCTCCGTGTCCATATTCTACGCAGCTTTTATGAATATCTTCAAGAAATTCTGATCGTGTTGGTTTCCATAAATTTTTCTCCTGAGCGAAATGAGCCGCTACAGATGGAACTGTAAAACAATTATTTAATAATAGTCTAACTTTGACATCGTCTGAAGTATATTTCAGCGCAAGATGTTCCATTTCTACATTAAGAGATTCTGTACGGTAAGTATCATCATTAGGCCGTACAAATTGATCGTAATGATCATATTCTGAACTTTGAAATAACCAAACGGATACAGAGTCACTTTTGCTGATATTTTTGATAAAATCAAATATATGACCATCATAAAATTTAACCGCTCTATCTCGTGGAAATATTGTTACTGCTGAGGTCCACGCATGCGAATTATGATCAATAATATATATAGGAGCTCCTCTTGATTCATATTTTGATTTATATAAAATCTCTCCTGTCAGCGTCTTTACTGTTATTGGAAATCTTAATTTCTTTTCTAGATCAGCAACATCTTTAATAGATGCTCCAGTATCTTTAACTGATTCTGCCCAAGCGTTTATTTTTTAAGTCGTAAATCTGTTAAACCGTTACCACGTATCGCGTTTGTAAAATGTTCTGTAACTCGTTCAGCTACACAGTTTATTCTTGACTCTGACAACTTCATCGGCTTTAGATCCCCGACGTCAGGTTTATTATTAAGCGGATATATTGCATATACAACTGCAGTAACTGGATATGCACGTTCGTAATATGCCTTATCAACACCGGTTAGTATTCCGGGTTTAGATTTATTATTTAAGAGAACAATATTATTTCCTGATTGTATGCGTACTGGATCGCGCTTATCACGAATAATCCAAATATCTTCTTCAGTATTTACAATAAATTTTATTAAAATAAAATATTTTTGATCATCAAGGTGATTAATAATTACTTTTCCTCGTTCGTCATTCATTATATTAGTAACATTTCCAACTCTGAATGTTGACCATGTATGAGCAGCGCCACTATTACGAAATTCATTTTTTGCTTCACGAATACGTTCGGTTACATCCTCATTTGTTAATGCCAGATCTTGCATCAAAGTACTAAATTTATATTCTGATAGTCTGTCGAGATCGAATCTAGTTCTTTTAGGTTCAATTGCCGGTAATTCGTACATATAATTAAGACAAATATTTAAATTAAAATTTTAGTATATATATAATGCTTGAAACAAAAAACAAATGTGCTTGGCTCAAAATTGGATATACTTCTCATTGTAATAAATCGTGCGTGAACAAATATTGCGGAAATCATGCGCAAAGTATCAAAAATGGAAGTACAGGACCAATACCTTGTGTGCAATGCGGTGTTGGAGTCAGAGGAAAAACTCAATTGTGTTTAAAATGTGGCGGAAAAAAATATAGAGAACTAAAACGATATTATGACAGAAAAAAATAATACTTTGACATTATCAGGTAAATCTCCTATAAAAACCGTAGAAGATTATCTGGTTAGATTTCAAAACAATGATTTAGACAAATAATATTATTATATAAATGGAGCAAAACGAATTTGTGAAACATCCTATAATAAAAAATTATGAAGCATCACGAGATGGTGTAATCAGACACTGCAGATTGAAAAAACCAGTAGGTAGTGTTAATAATCATGGTTATTTTGTATTTACTGCTGGGGGGAAACATTATCGCTCTAATATATTCGTATTCGAATGTTTTCATGGAGTAGTTAAAAATGGACTTGTAGTTGATCACACTGATGGAGATCCCCAGAATAATCGGTTATCTAACCTGCAAGCTATTACACAAAGTCAGAATTCTGCACGTGGAAATACTGGAAAATGTAAATTATTCGGAAAGAGAGCTATTAAATCCATAAATACAGAAACAGGACGGGAAATAACTTTTCCCTCAATTAATGCGGCTGCAAAACATTTTAGCATACATCCACAATCAGTACAATGTGTCGCAAATAAAATATACAAATCTGCATATTCAATAAAATACGATCAGCCGATAATATTTGAATATATCTAACTCTGTCTTCCTAACAAATAAATTGTATATAGTTTGACTCTATATGTTGCTATGGGTACCTTCACCGTCGCTGCTCTCAGTGTCACTCTCATTTTTGACAGA
This sequence comes from Megalonaias nervosa, assembly GCA_016617855.1. Classification (NCBI taxonomy): domain Eukaryota; kingdom Metazoa; phylum Mollusca; class Bivalvia; order Unionida; family Unionidae; genus Megalonaias; species Megalonaias nervosa. Next base: position 26,917 of record JAECUM010002473.1, read on the forward strand.
ATCAAATAACATAATCTTTCTCAGTTGCATTACACGATTATCCACGATCTTTTTCTCGTATTCACGAGATAGTTCGGATCTAATATTTTCGATCGAACGTGCAAGAGGCGCAAATATCTTTACCTGTTTGTCATTTACCATTGCCAATGATTCTAACATAGACTGATAGATTAATTTTACAAATTTGTAATTGGATGGTAGTGTGTATTTATTGTCAATTTTTCTTTGTTTTAATATTTCATAATCGCATAATATTTTTTCAGGATCGAGATTATCAGATAGATTTATTCCGTTATGTTTTAATTTTTTAATAGCAGAAATAATATCATTAATGTTTTCTTGGTTCATTATATATATATAATTATTTCTTTAAAATAAAAAATAATATCAGTCTCTGAATAATTATTTTTAAAAAATGTAGTCCCCATAACCCTACGTGAACCTCTAGGTTGCCATATGACATCCTAGCAGGATCAGAAGGTCACGGGACTGTTTCTGAGGACGGTACAAACACATAATTGTATGATTATGATTATATTTTTTGCAGACGGCACAAACATAAACTTAATTCTAAGAACTTAATTCTAAGGACAGCACAAACCCCATGTTATCCCCTAAGTTGTCAAACAACATCTTAGCAGGATCAGAGGTTACATATAAACTTATCCTAATGACATATGATTGTATGGTTATGAAATATATACAAATGGTGATGACGGGGGAATCTTGTCTACGTCCAACAGATTTTGTACACTCTCCCCCCCATACAAAACCCTGGGGAGTGTAAAAGGTACACCCCTCAAGGGTGTATGGTAGGAGAGTGTATTTTGTCTGTTGTGGATTTCGAGGAAATTCTCCGGGTTCCCCCAATTAAATAGCATCCGTCGCCAAATGCAAGATAAAATATCTTTAGCATTTTTGGAGACTCGAACACACGAGAGTCTGCACAACTTCGATCTACGTCCAACCGTCTTACCACTTCGGCCACTGCTCTCTTATCAATAATACAGTTAAATTTAAGTATATATATAAAATATTTGCGCTGTCTCACAGAACTTATATTACTAATAGAATGTAGAACTGTACCTCAATTTTTCAAAATTCATAAAATAATTGCACGTATGAGTTATAGTTCGTTAAGGTAATAGACAGACGGACTAATACGCTATAGACGTATATACAACTGGGTTTGTACAGGTAACGACGTAGTAGTAAGGGAAATAATCGTTTAATTTACTCCGCAGAGAGAGATAGCCGAGTTATCTCGCTTTATTATATATACAATTACTTTAATCATAGGAATTGATTATTATTCATATATTTACTCATCAGATTATTTTTTTGCCCCTGATTATTTAATCAGACGTTCTACGAGCGTATATACAAATTAATATTAAGAGGCTCTCCTCGTAGATCCAGAATGTTTCCTGTCTGGTCAGTAAGTTTGAAATTTATTCTTGACAATAATGGATTATGTACACGTAGATAAATTGGATTAATTGGCTCAGATACAGTTAACCACCCGGGCGGATCTTTAGGACTAAATGTATATAGTATATACCCCTGTTGGGCCTGGTTAGACTTTGAAAGATCTACTTGATAACTGTCATCAATTACGTCACATACTAGATTGACCGCGATCGTAGATGTTATATTAACAATACCAGGTGAGATATGGCGACCTCCACCATGTGGATCATTATTATATTTAAGAATAGTTGGTGTGGGTATTAATTTTTTCCATGAATTACATATTCTTTTAAAATGTTCATCAATAAGATCATTAACTGATTTCTTTAGCTCCTCAGAGTTAAATCCAGAAATTACAAATGTTGGTAGCTGTTCTTCTGTGATTCCATAATATTTAAGAAATACTGTTTTAAATAAACGTTTATAACTTACACGCTGAATAGGATCATCTTCATTAACTATATAAGTACTAAGAAATCTATCTTCCGGTACGTTTAATGTTTTTTCTCTATCAACGATAGCCTTATTTACATGTTCTAAGTCTGATGCAACCTGATTCAAATGTTGTATTGCTTCAATTATTTGATTTTTTAAGTCATCGTTGTAGGAAGCGCTGATGCTGGAAAATAAATTTCTTAGATCATTAAGTACACGTCCGTGTTCAGATTTAATTGGTCTTGATTTTGAGTTAATTTCTTCAACATTAATTGTTGCTATTCTTGTTGTTCCTTTACCCCGAACGAAATCTATAAAATGAGTATACTGTGCATAACCACGATAAGCATCCGGAGTCTCTATAAACGGATACGTTTTTCGATATTCTGGAGGTTTTATAAATTTTTCAACATCTACGACGAAATCAGATCGTTGTGGTTCTGGTGGTCCTTGATAAACCGGTGTATCTTCAGGCCATCCTAATACTGGTCTAATCGAACTTTGATAAATATCTACGGAATAATCAGGGGAATTTATTTCAATAACCGCTGATGATGTCGGTTCGTAGACAGTAATTGCTATTTTTGATTCTTTTCCTGTAATAGATTTAATTCTGCGTTGGAACTCATCATTAATCTGTTCTATTTGATAACTGCCCGTTGGAATAGCAACTACTTGCCAATCAGGAGTTCCATCAGGCTTATTCTTATTAGCGAATAATAATGAATTATTTGGCTGTAGTCCACCAAATGGTTTTGATCTAATATTTGGCCAGCTATAATAAACCCGTAACTGTACTAATGCTATTTCTTTTGCAGGAATTGATGTTGGAAAATTGACACTGAACTCAGGATTGGTCGAACTTAACGATATCATAGTAGTTTTTGACGGAGTCGTATTAGTGACGATCTGCTGAAGTAACTCCCTGTCTGTCATTATTATTATCATTATTATTTAATTCATTAAAATCATTAGCGATCACCTTAAAAGCGTCATCATAGATTTTCATCATCATCGCAAATTCAGTATCGGATATTTCACCATCACTGACACACGAAGAAATGTACAAAGATAGTTTAGAGCATGCCTCTGCCACTGTATGTAATTTAATCATATAATCGTGCAATTTAGCATTTGTACAAGTATCTATCTTTTTGGCTATAATACCGAGAACTCCAGCAATAGTTGTTGATGCTGAAACAATGATGGTTATAACAGTAGGTGCTGTCATCGTCAATGTTGATAATAATAATCCTGTTCCAGCAATAACAGCAGAAACCGAGTAAACAACTACATGAATAACAACTATACGCCTTTTGTATTTTTTTTATTTTCGTGTTATAATAATCAATAAAATTATTTAGTTTAGTCAGACGCTCATATACTTGATTGCATCTGTAACGTTGAACGTCGATGCGAGACTGAGGTTGATCCATTATTGTTATATTAAGTGACTAATTGCGGTGTTTCAGCTACAAATTCCAAACACCACCAGAAAGACGTTGCGGTTATTGTTTGATCATCCGCTTCCAGTAAAAATATTTCTTCAGCATCCTTATTTAACACTATAGATACAACTCCAGAGAAAGCATCTGTTGAATAACGCCACGGAAATGTTGTAGTATAAATTTTAAACTTTGCAGAGCTAAAGATAGATAGTCTATAAACACCAGTAACCTCTGCGGTATATTTAATAGTGTTATTTTGCTGTGACCGTGTTGTTAGTCCCGATGCTACTGTATATACGATATTTTTAATTTGTATGTGTGGAATTTTAATCAGATTAGTTTTTTGAACAATATTAAGTATTCCACTGACAATATCATTGAGTTTCATGTTAACGTCGGAGAGTTTTATGTCAACGGTTGGTTGTTCCCCAAAAAAATCTTTAATGGTTTTGTTTACATTTCTACGAAAATTTAAGAACGTTTCTACATGTCTAGAAAAAGTAGCACTAAGTGTGGTAATTTCGTCACCGATTGTTTTTAGAGGAATTTCCTTATCATCGACGTATTTTTTCGTTGCAGCATCAAAATCAAATTCTGGTGTTCTAAGATTATTAATACCATTATTATTCATATTAAGAAATGCACGCATTATACCGCCGTTGGCCAATACGTACTTAGATTCTTGATCGTCGACATATTTCCTTGTTGCGGCGTCTTCATCTGCGGTTGGGTTTCCAAGACCTGTAATTTTATTTTGATTCATAATAATTGAACCTGTAAATGAATCACCAGCTTTCTTAATATAATCGTTGACTGACGTACCGGAATCTTGTATTTTACCCTGATCAGTAAAAGTAACTATATTGTTAACAACCGCATTAGGAACTCGTATAAGTACATCTGGAAGTTGTATATTACTAGTTTTTAATCGTCCTTCCTTATCCTGAAAAACAACTACTTCGTTTTGATCCACACTGGTTATGTTTAATAAATCATCAATCTCATTTCTGAGCTGATCGAGAGTTGCGTATTTAGATAAATCAGCTTGCCGATGACCTTTACCGCGAGAAGATCTTCCATAAATATCCACCATTATATTTACTAATGTCTGTTTAAATGTGACAACGTAGTATATTCATATACAACTTTGTGAGGTGGTTTTGTTGATTTTGATATAGCATCAAGTACATTAAGTACTTCTCGACCACATATTGGTGGATCAGTTAATGTTTGTGTAGGTAATGTTGAATACCATATTGGAGTACTTTGATAGCCGCTAATATACTTTAAGAATTCTTTTGGTGGAGCTAGTCCGTATGAATCAAAATAAATAATTCCACGTGGATCAATTGCATATCAGACCCAATGTGTACCTGGACCAGAGTTTTCATCGAGATTAATAATACCGGTTTCAATATTGTTTGGTTGTTTTGGTAATTGATCACGCATAAAAACTCCCCTAAAATTTTTTATTTTTAATTTTTTAGCAGCATCTAGTAAATCAAAATTGGACATAGGAGATATCAGTAAACTGTCCCTGGTAATCTTAGGCCTTTTCCGTACCATGAATGTGGAGTCCCTGGTAATCTTAGACCCCTTCCCTTTTTTTTTGATTCCCTGTCCGGTTGCTTTCTTTAATGCCATTCCAGCAGCAGTTCCAACAGCACCTAATGCGGCTGCTTTTGCAACAGCTGGGGCTGCAGCGGCAATTAATGCTGGTATAGCAGCAAGAAGTGGAAATATACCACCCGTCTTAATGATATCTTTAATGGCACCCGCAGAAAGATTAAGTTTTATACCTTTATTTGATTTTTTGGCTTCATTGAAATGCCCGAGCTGACGTTCTGTAAGAGATAATTTATTTGAGCCGCTCATCTGATCTTTCTTTAGCAATATTTTTAATCCACAGTTATTTTTGATGCTGATTGTATCCTTTTAATCTGACCAGGAGTCAGACTAACACTAACGTGATTATACGACATTATAATATTCATAAACGATCTAATTACATGTTTTCTACTGGAGCATCAACGACTCTCATTCGTCCACCAACACCTTCAAGTAACATCGATTTATCGCCGAGTATGACAGCAATTGCTCTGTAATTGACAATAGCTAATGGTCGTGTCACACGAGCTCGAAAATGTATATCAACTACTGACTGGCTAAATCTAAATGTTCGAGCGAAAAGTAATAAATTGGATATAAGGTTGTAAAATCCAATTGTGATATTTGTAAACCAGTATCAATATTTTGATCACGACCCATGAACGTCATCAGACGATGATATACACGTGCTACATGATTTTGTTCAAAATTCAGTAATATATCCTCGGATGGTTCTTGATGTCCATTTATTCTTAAAGAAACTTCGGAAACACCAAGTTTGTCAAATATCATTAAACTTTTTGTTTGATTACCTACACTTGTATTATCCTGAAGCGCAATGAATATATGTCGTGGTGCAGAAACACCTTGCTGAGAAGCTATTTGCCATGTAAATAACCATTAATTGCACTTTGAACAACATCTGTGGTCATTGTTAACCATGACAACGCTGACTTACCACCTTGATTCATAAAAGAGAGTAGACGTTCTTCTTCAGGTACTGTTGGAGTCATCACCGGCATCCACAATGAAAGTTTGGTTAATACCACTTTACCATGAAGTGCCGCAGTTGCAGCAGGATCAGCACCTTCAACGTGCCATATTGCATCATCGTCCGTGGCTTTTCGTACAAGTACAACCGTATGTTTGGCTCCAAAAATAACTTTTCTGACATTTCTGCAAAATCCAAATATGTGTGAAAGTGGAATTGCACATGAAAACATTCTATCTTTCAACATTGATTTACGTGTTGTAAATCCTAAATTAAATTCTGGATTAGCACCATGAACCACCGGCCACACATCAGCGTCATCGTTGTTGGCGTTGTTTCTAGGTCGTCTTATATTATATTGTATGTTGTTAGGGTGATCAGAAGTGTCCTTTACAAACATCATTGATGGACCAGCTGATCTTGAATAATCGTCGCTATATCGTGCTAGACCCAATATTGTTGTAGCAACATCAACGTCCTTCTGAATTGATTCAATATTTTTACCATCAATCATATAAGTGGCGCTGTCAAATAACGCCATAATACCATTATTAACAAAACCAAAAGCAACATTATTATCGTATTCAGTATTATCCGCTTTAAAAATTTTACCTTCTACTTCAATAAAAGCCTCAGCGGGTAAGAAATACCTACTTGTATCCTGAACTTGAGTTCAATTCGTCCACGCTGATCTGGAATTCGAGCGTCATAAGAATAATATTGATAATCACGCACAGACTCATCTTTGAGTACTGGTGCGTCCATGTCAAATGCTGGATCAGATATTCGCTTGAACATCTTTATTATATTTACTATCGTCTAAAACGAAGACCACTTCCTGCTATCAGACTAGCGGTTATATTTTTTTCTTTTTCTGACATTGGTACATCAGCCAACTCTGATAGTGTTTGATTAGCAACTTGATTTATTATTTTACTGACATTTGGAGGCATTACTTCAGTACTAGGTAATTTTACTGGTGGTTGAGGTTTTCGTCGTATTAATCGTGCTAGCCTATCTTTGATCGCTGAAAATGCTTTACCAGCGAGATTACCCATAGCACCAACACCTTTTTCACGAACAACATCAATAGCTTTCATTCCCAGTTGCTTTGCGATCGGTATTGCTTTTGGGGCTATCCTTCTAAATAGACCCTGAACAACATCACCTAGTCCATCTCCGTAGGTTGTTTTGTATAGTGGTAATCGTGAGTTTATTACCCTGGCCATGGTTGGTCCACGTTGAGTACTATGTACGATCATTTTATTATAGTAATTGTATTTAATTACGTACTCAGTCACTGTAGTAGTCATCGGCAATTTCGTTAGCAAGAGACTGATAAACATCAACATCCATGATACCGCCTGTAAATAACCGTCTGCAAATATCGGCTGCTTCATTAATTATTCCTGAAGAATTATTACCAGCTCGTTTTCGTCCGATGAGAATCTCCAGACGTTCAACGTCATTGAGAACATTATTTGGATATAAAGTAAAATCACCTCCAGTAGAGAGACCGCTCCCACTAGCAGTGTAATAAGATTTTGGAATAATCTCATCGATTTCAGATTCTGATACTCCTAATTCCCTTAATTGGGTTTTAATCATCATTAGTGCATTAATATGAGCCGTTATTGCCGATGCGGATGCACCTCTCTCTCTGTATGAATCTATATATCTTTTATGAAATCTAACATTGTCAATTAATCTTTTAATTTCGTACCCCCTAATTGGATCGTCTTCTGCTTTTATTTTTTCTACTTCCTTCTCCATTTTTAATGTTGGTGGTGATAATACTAATTGGGGATCCTGTTTTTGTGGTAGAGGATATGGTGACTCTTCTCTTGTTATTTTTGGTACACGTGGTGGTGGAGATGGTAATTCCAATGTTTCATGAGGAGGAGGAATTTGTGTTATTTTTGATTTTCGTTTTGG
>JAECUM010002475.1:0-80833 GCA_016617855.1 Megalonaias nervosa
CTGTTGTTTGCAGTTTGACTCAACTTACCTGTGAGTTCATATGGTATTGGTGTATGTCCTGAGTTTTTTTTTCTTTTTAAATAAAGAAAAGACAAAAAGCAAATTTCTATACAAGTTGAAAATTGAAGAATGATTTTTAAGGCTTGCCACTGTACACAGCTGTACTTAAAAAACAATTAAAAATTTCAAAAGCATAAAAAATCTGCCAAAGTCAGCAACCCAAGTTTAAGAGCAAACATACATACTGGTACATACATACATACATGTATGTTTGTGTGTTTGTTTTGGAATTTGGAACGTAGCTTTAACAGTTTAAGTCATATCGCTACGATGTCTGCAATGTGGCTGTTTATAGTGATGTCTAGCACCGGAGCATCATGACACAGACATGTAGCATGATGTCCCACCCAGTCACATTATCCTGACACCAGGCAGATAAGTCCTAATACTAACTTCTTAATGCTGAGTACCAAGCAAGGCAGCTGTTAGTACCATTTCTTTAAGTCTTTTGTATGACTCGGCTGGGGTTCAAACCCACTTCCTCCTGCATCTGAGGCAACACTCGAACCACTTAGATCGCAGAAGCGGTCCAGACAAAAATGAAAAATAAAATGTTGCTTACTGTTTAGTGTGCACCTGAATGCAGATAAGAGCACAGACAAAGATCTAATCTGCCAGCAATTTGAGTTTACTCTGTTCATAGATGTTATACATCTAAATAGTGCTCATATTTTTATGAATATTTATTCTTTTGAGGAATAGATATCAGAAGACACACAAATGTGCCAGCTAAAAAGTAAAAAAAATGTTGTCTATCATTCTCATTTTCAGAATAAGGCATGCAATGTCAAAGTAGGTCAATATGATTTCTTCCTGGTATAATAGTATAAGTAAATCTGAACAACTGCTTGAATGTGTCACAGCTATGTGAGAAGTAGGCCACAATCACCCACATTTGGTATGGTACTTTTGGCCCTCACTTGTATACAGTATCAAGTTATGTAACAGTACATTTAACTTGTATTCCTCTGTGTAAATTTGCCAGAAGTTTACCAAATTACAGAAAAGCTTATGAACCATGGGTTTATCCCCTGAGAATCATAGTATTGTACATCAAATGAGCTGTATCATTTTAACCTGTCTGTGAAACTGAGTTATTCTGGATGCTGCAATACACTTATTATTGATCAGTTATTTGAGCCCTACAAAAAATCTTCAAGACTAACACTGTTTACTAGCTAACATGAAAATGAAACAGGTAGATGACTGAATACTGGGAAAATTATATCAAGAATTAAACAATTTTGATATCTGCTCAGCCATTCATTTATAATGCTCTGATATTTATACTCTGTAACTCTACAGGAAATTACCTGTAGTATATCAGGTTATCAAAAGAATGCAGATAACCCTAAACTTTAGTTGATGAAGGTAATGAAAGGGTACATAAAACAGTCAAACTTGCCCTGCAGGGGTCTGCTTCAGAATATCAAACACCTGCTACCAGAAAGTGGCTTACCTCATGTATAACAAACAAATCATATAGATGAGGTGGTACTGTGCTGCCTGCTACAGATTACACAAAGCCAACTCTGCACACCTCCTGATGGGGAACTTTAACTCATTAACCCCTGGAGGTTTTTGTCATTTTCGCTTGAAATGCAAGTAGGAAACCCATTTTGGGGGTTATTTCTGAATAAATCCTAATACATCGACCTCCAAGACATTTTCGGTTAATCTAATGCCTAGTTGTGTTAGAAACATCGTTTTTCATTGGTATTTCACCTGAGCATGAGCAGAAGGGTAAAAGTTGGGAGTTGTTTGTTTTTTTTTTTGTTTTTTTTTTTTTTTTTTTTTTTCATTTTCGTGTTGAGACCACTCTTTATTCTAAATGCCCATCTTATCCTACTTTTTAATAAGGTTCAGCTGTCTGTGTGCAGTTCAGACCAGTCTGTCTTAGATCTGAGACCAGAAAGTCTAAAATCCGGACACAAAATCGGATTCCGACCTCGGGCAAATTTCGGCTGGAAAAAACTCGGGTCCAAAAAGTTACGTTTTTCCCTCTGTATTTTGTAGTGCAACTAGAACATCCATATTATTTGCTATTATCGTAAAGCTACATCTGTCTACCTTTCTATAATACCACCCACTTTATTGTGTTGTACATGACCTTGATGCTACAGAGCTCAGAAGTAAACCACCACCTCCTTCCGCGTAAACACGGCGCCAGGGGTTAATGAGTTAACCAGCGTGCAGGCATAACCTGTGTCATTCTTGTCAAGTATTTTGACTTCCACCCTACAAGACTGAATTTATTTTATATGTATTCAACTCAACGTACTTCCTGGCACATTTTAAAGAATGTCTTGTGTATAACAATTTTGACCCATTACTTTATGGATTTTATATTTTTTAACCTTATCACTTAATTGATATACAAGAATTTTAATACCTTTATCTTTCATCTTTTATCAACTAGCAATAATGACATATCAACTAGTAACAACAACATATCAATTAGTAATAACAACATATCAACTAGTAATAACAACATATCAATTAGTAATAACATATCAACTAGTAATAACAATATATCAACTAGTAATAACAACATGTCAATTAGTAATAACAACATATCAATTAGTAATAACAACATATCAACTAGTAATAACAACATATTGTGTTTAACAGGAAGAGTTTATCTGCATAAAGTTTTGCAATGTTCACAGCTTTGTTACTCGACTTTTAATTAACACTTCAGTCAGGTTTGTGCTAATGTGCAATTAAACATTATCCAAATACACAAATTTTTCTTCTACGCAAAACAAGGCATATACAAAGAACATCATTTTTGTTCTAAATGTTTAAAATTTACACAAGGAAAAAATTCTTACTCAGTGTATGTATATTTGTGGCTTTTCTTCATTTTTATCCTTTCATAAATAATGCATCAAATCAGTGTGCAGGATGGAGTAATATGACTGGCAAATGACATGGCCCCCTCATGCATACTAGTCTTATGTGTAGGCAGTAGTAGGATTGGCAGATGACATGGCCCCCTCATTCAGTAGTAGGATTGACACATGACATGGCCCCTTCATGCTTACTAGTCCAAGGTGTAGACAGTAGTAGGACTGACACATGACATGGCCCCCTCATGCATACTAATCCTATGTGTAGGCAGTAGTAGGATTGACACATGACATGGCCCCCTCATTCAGTAGTAGGACTGACACATGACATGGTCCCCTCATGCTTACTAGTCCAAGGTGTAGGCAGTAGTAGGACTGACATGTGACATGGCCCCCTCATGCTTACTAGTCCTATGTGTGGGCAATAGTAGGCATAGTTAACTCAGCTAGTAGTGAATAACAGGTCTCTGACCAATCTTTTAACCCTATTATTAATAGGTTCCTTCCTTACCAAAAAACAAACCATGTGCATATTTTATTGAAAGAAGTTGGTATTGAAAAGTAGCTGTCTTTATTTGGCTCATTGTGACCCTAACCTTGCAACCGCACAACCCAAATTATGTAACATTTTTTTTTCCTATTAGAAAATCCCCTTTAAAGTTTGTCGATATTATGTGGTTAACAATAATTGGGATTTTTTTTTAAGTAACCTCCCTATTTTGTGACACAGTGGCCTTGACCATAGGTTGTTTGACCCCAATATCAACAGGTTCATTTATTACTCCATATACAAGCCTTAAAGAGTGTATGTGATTTGGATTTTTAACGTAGCTTTAACATTTTTCAGTCATATTGCTACGATGTCTGCAGTGTGGCAGTTATTGTGATGTCTAGCACTGGGGCATCATGTTGCAGACATGTAGCATGACGTCCCACCCAGTCACATTATCCTGACACCAGGTCCACCAGTCCTAACACTAACCTCTTAATCCTAAGTGGCAAGCGAGGCAGCTGTTAGTACCATTTTTGTAAGTCCCTGGTATGACTCAGCTGGGGATCGAATCCACGACCTCCCGTGTCAGAGGCGGATGCTCTAACCACTAGGCCACCGGAGCGGTTCAAGCCTTGAAGAAAATTTGCTCTTGCTCAAGGTATGTTAACTGAACTTAATATGCACAATCCACAGTTGATCATGACCTGTGATGGCCTTAACCTTTGACCTTCAAACCCCCAAATCTACAAGTTTCTTTCTTACTTTGTGTAAATGCCATTCATTAAGTTTGCTGAAAATTCTTTCTATAAAACAAAAGCTACTGTGCTAAATCCATTTTCTCCGACTCCTTGACCTTTGATCTTTGTACTTCAAAATAAATTGTTTTCTTCCATACTTTAAGTGCAAGAAATCCACAAACTTTGATCAAGGTTCAAAGTCTAGGAAAAAATTATCATTACCCAAAAAGATTTTCTTCTTTCAAGCAGAGCCTTTTGCTAATTAAACCAGTTCTAATCTCTTGGACAGTGACCTTCAACTTGTTATCCTAAAAGCAATATATTGCTTCTTTAGCCAAAGTCCAAGCCATCCCCAAAGTTTTTGTCAAGAATGAATATTATTGCACCCCAACTATTTTTCTTCTTTCAATCAAAATAACCTCCACCTTTGACCTTTTCATCCCAAAATCAAGAGGTTTCTGCCTTACTCCAATTGCAGCAAGTTATTGTGCCAAAGTACAAAAGGTAATAGGTGCATGAACATACGTACAATCTGACGGACCATGTCACAACATCATATGCTCTGCCTTTTGGTTATCATACAAAAATTATTAGCCTGGCATTTTTGTTCAGTTTAAAGTCTGAAAGCACTTGACAGAACCTATAACAGTCCTTCTGTGAATTGAACATGAAATTGCAAAATGAGTGATCTGAAAACTTTATCTATAGCTGTCTTTTCAAAGAATTTCTAAGCTGGAAAACTTGTTTTCATTCATTTTGCGCTGTTTTAACTAAAACTCGGAGAACACAAGGCACAAGTATTAAGATGCAGTAATTTTGTTTGGGCCAATGACAAATCTGATTAAGCATTAAAAATATTTATTTACGAGACCACCATAAAGGGCAGTGTGGGCATAAAGATTGTTTACATCAGGCGTGTGCAGCCCATGGCCCAGTCGTTCACATTGTTTTGCCATGTAGGCAGTCCTTTTGGACATATGCATTTTAATTAATATGCATAATTAGCTATAAGGAATTGTCCTGTTTTGGCCCCATCAAGAAACAGTTTAACAATCACTCAAGCACTGTACATGTAACTATACACAGTAAAAGTTAGATGCTTCAGAACTGAAACCTGCCATAAACAATCTGATGCACTGGAGGGTGAAATTTCAATTCAAACTGGTGATGTACTTCCGTTATGTCAGAAAATGGTGAAAACTGAATTCCAGATCTTATTGATAAATCCTGTACTAAATTTGCTTTCAGTTAATGCAGTTCTTTTCTAGTTACTGAGCAGAAGTTAAATTCCCAACAGACAGGATATGGCAGGATATGATATGACATTACAGGACAAGATAGGATCAACACACATACGGAACTCCAAAGAAATGTTGGGGAATATAAATTCAAAATATGTATGGCATATGCATGTTTAATCCAATGTAAAGCCTTGTTACCTACAACTTAATACTTTACAAATTATTTGTGCCCACAGCACTCTAAATTTCTGAAGTGCTACTGTGCTTTATGAAATAGATGTTAATGTTTATGCAAGTCAAAATTAAACGAATACTCTATCATAGTAATCTGCATTGTCTGATGCGTATTTATGTGAGCTTTAAATTTAAAAAATCATTCACTGATGTTACAAATGCTATACAGGACCTACTACTCCATCTCCCATATCTTAGCAGATTAAAGTGAATTTATTCAATTACCATATATACTCACTTATAAATCGAGTCCAACTGCAAACAACAAAGATCCTGAGCTGCCATAGCATGATGCACCTGCACATGGTCTGTGTTGTTTGTTCAACAGATTACTCCTATAAAAAAAATGCACAGACCCAGATCTGATGGTGCATTATGGAATGGCAGATCTGGGTCTGTGCAGTTTGCTGTTGGACTCATCTTGTAAGAGACTATATGGAAGTCACATTATTTATGACTGAAAATATTTCACATGCTGTATTTTGATGCAAAAATAATCATTTGGTTTACATATATTCACCCACTGGTGAAAATAAATCCTAAGGTCCCAACAGACCCTTTGTCTGGTCAAAACCTTGGACCTACACAATTTCACATTTTCAGTCCTAACTTTACACTTGCACAATTACATCTGGCTTAAATACAATGCATCTCAAAGCAAAGTTAATATTCTAGTAATTTGTCAAAACAACACAGTGTGCTGTTATGGACAGGTGACCAGTTGCTAAAGGTGGCCTATTAACAAATACTTACCAGAGACTAATAAACCTATGTACTTCCTACAATATGTAAAATACTTAGTATGGCCCCAATGGGAACATCACCTGTTTTTTTTTTTGTTGCATGCTAAGATCTCGGATTTAAATTACTGCCACCATTGTTAACTGCCCTCATGCCTGCAATTGTTTTCCCAATCACACCAATCTTGCGAATCTTGCTCTGGCTTGAATATAAGCAACAGTTGGATTATATTATAACTGAATGATTTTTCTGAAGTTTCTTCTTGCAAAATTTGCAGGAAATACATTGAAAATTTTAAAGTATTACACTGATGTTGAAATGTTCAGTTATCTAAAATGTCTGGCTTTCATTATGTGAGCCATTTTTTGCAGATCTAGTCGAGTTGGGTACCACGAAATTTCTGTACTGCAGTATACCGCAGTATTTCTGGATGTACTGCGATACATACACCTCAATTGTATTAGGGACTAAATACTCGATGTTCAGAGACAGGTGACTGATACTTTTTTGTTTAATATCCATTTGTCAATAGCTCAGAATATAATCTTGCTTTGATTTATAAATAACACCATATTATATCCATGATACTATTTGGAAAAAATATTAATTATCTTGAAATAAACGTGCTCCAAAGAGAATCACAGCCCCTTCCCACACCCCAAAAATTAAATGACCAGTACCTTACAGAAGATGAATTTGCTATGTGTTATGTTAGTTGTTGTATCAATTAAAATCTAAAAGCTGTAACTAAAGTGGGATGATTAAGTTTACAATACACATGATACTGTGAAAGACATCATGCTGATAAAATATATGAAGTGTTTACACCGAAGCCTACAATTTTCTGGCTATACTATTGATATAATGGGCAGGGAAAGTTTCTGTGGGATGCCAACATCCAGGTAAGGTATTTATCAGAAAGGGCCAACAAATATAAAACACACTCAACAAATGAGAAAACATTTAGTGGACTCAAGAAATTATGCAAAGTTCATACAGAAAACAAGTGTGCTCCTGAAAATCGAAGGATGATTTCATCTTCATCATCATCCACATATACTTAATACAGCCACATACGCTGGTAAATAAACTAAACACGACGTATTTTATTTATTTTCTGTTTTGTTTTGATTAATAAGAAATGTTTCTGAGAGCTGTGTTTGGCCCAAATAACATTCCATTTGCCCACCTAGTTGGCAAATGTGACACCTGTCAAAAAAGTGATCAAAGGATCATAAATATATTCATAATATTCTCCATTAAAATGTCACAGGTACATCTGTTTTGCAAGAAAAGAAAATTTTAAAATATTTTTGTCATGAATAATGAAAATATGATGTTAATATCATGAAAATCATAACAATATTCCTTGAGAATATCCATAAATTCCTTACAGGCGAAAACTACCAACATAACCAGTACAATGAAAAAGTACCATGGTACATAACACCAGAAAAACTACTGCAGTAAACCAATATACCCATAATACCACATACTTCTAATATCTAGGCATTTTTTTCTACTGCCATTTCTCGACTTCAGGATATATTAACAAGATTACCTCCATGTCTCTTTCTGACAATCACACGTATTCAAATTTCATCAGAAAGAGCAAGAATTTTTCAGTTTTGAATAGCTGCAGCAAATTTTAAATAATTCTATTTCAGTAGATTATTGTCAATATTCACCACATTTAATAATACTACCTTTATAACATACTTCTACTAAAAAATGAGTAACTTGCAATATGTACCTGACATGGAAGATATTTACACAATATACTTTCCCTAATGGATTTGTGAATATGTTGTGTTCAATTTAATATTATCTGTTGATGGGTTTAGAATTTCATTTTATGGTACCAAATATCTTATTTTTCTACATGCCCTTTATGGTAAGAAGTATCTTATTTTTTTACATGCCATTTATGGTACCAAATATCTTATTTTTCTACATGCCATTTATGGTACCAATTATGTTATTTTTCTACATGCCATTTATGGTACCAAATATCTTATTTTTCTACATGCCATTTATGGTACCAATTATCTTATTTTTCTACATGCCATTTATGGTACCAATTATCTTATTTTTCTACATGCCATTTATGGTACCAAATATCTTATTTTTCTACATGCCATTTATGGTACCAAATATCTTATTTTTCTACATGCCATTTATGGTACCAAGTATCTTATTTTTCTACATGCCATTTATGGTACCAAATATCTTATTTTTCTACATACCATTTATGGTACCAAATATCTTATTTTTCTACATGCCATTTATGGTACCAAGTATCTTATTTTTCTACATGCCATTTATGGTACCAAATATCTTATTTTTCTACATGCCATTTATGGTATCAATTATCTTATTTTTCTACATGCTGTTTATGGTATCAAACTGAAGATCCATTTATCTTGCAACAAAATGGCTTACTTTTCTGCATATCAAATGGTGCCAAATATTTTATCTGTTTACATGGTATTTTTGGTACAAGCTATACTGTAGGTTCCATTTATCTTATAACAAAATGTCTTACTTTTATATATGTCATTTATGGTACAAACAAATGTCTTATTTTTCCACACATTATTTATGGTTCCATTTAATACCATGAATGAGTAGCTAAGAACGTTTCTGTCAGCTTCTATAACAACATTATTTATTATTCTGTTATAGAGTTTAAATCCACCAAAATTACAGTTTTATGTTGATTAATCATGCAACCTTTATATTTATTTCTTAATAAAACTTCAACTGATGATCTGAAAAACTGTATGGTTAGTCATGTATTGCAAATAACATGATCTCCTTGGCCCTCTGTTGCCAACTTTATCAATAATTGAAATCTCATCACTGTGATAGCTGACTTGCTATTGGTCTAATGCCCTCCAGTACAATTATCTCTGGGTTTGTACTTAACTTCTGAGTTATAGGCTCCTACAGTATTACTGGCATCACTCTGGAAGATTAAACATGTTAGGCCCATACTTAGTGCCTATCTACAGTGCATCATGTGAACATAAAATCGCAAACAACAAAGACCCAGATCTACTATCACAAAATGCACTGGCCGATTTAGGTCTATGTTATTCATTGTACTGGTTGCAAGCAAGCAGTACAGACCCAGATATGCTATCCCATAATGCACTGGCAGAACTATGTCTATGTTGTTCTTTATACTTCTGACTTAAAATTTGTTGTTTTGTGGGCTTAACACCATTTTGCAGCACATGGAAGGCTATGCATGGCAGCCAGTATACCTGGTGGAGGAAGAAACTCAAAGAACTACTGGCTCATGGGAAGCTAGTGGCAAGCTTTTTCACATACCCACACTAATAAGCAGCCTGAGCTGAGACTCAAACCCACATGGACAGGGGTGACATATCAGTGATTTGTAAAGGCAAGCACCTCAGACCACAAGGCCAACCAAGGTCCCAGCTGGACCATGATCTATTATCACATACTGCACTGGCACTAGGTCTATGTTATTCCTTGTGCTTCTGATTTGAAGCAAACGGCACATACCCAGATCTACTTGCACATGCAGATCTATGCTGTTATTATACTTCAGATTTCAAGCAAACACCACAGACCCTGATATGCCAGCACACTATGCTGATGGACAGTAAGTCTGGGTCAATATTAAAAGATGGGTGGAGCATTGTATATGTAGTATATTAAAAGCCAGATTGATTATATGCTTGGGTAGAGCTGAACAAAATGCCAAATTATCCTATTTAAATATTCACAATTATATCTGAATAGGACTCGGATATTAATGTGAATAAAGGTATAAAAATCCATCCTCTTTTCTTCATCATATTTGATATTTATTGATATCTGACTCCCTGAAAAGCTGCATTGAAAATACTAAACTAAGTTATATAAATCTCCGAGACATTGTGGGGATCTCGAGTTAATTTTTAAAAGACTCAAATGAAAAATCAGATTAAAATAGGTGTGGTTTTCCGTTTATTTTTAAACATAAGCATACCTTAGTGCTGAAGATGGACAGTGAAGGGCAGAAACTCAATTACCAGTTCAGTTAAATGTCAGGATGATCTGAATGATTTCTTTGAGAAGTGATTACTTGTTAACAGTCAAAATCATATGGACATGTGGGCAATTTAATTTCATTAAATTTGAATACACTGACTGCAAGACTCCAGACCATTATACTATTATGTACGGTGCCTGATTTGTCTGATGGGTCTGATTTTTAAAAGACAATAAAATGCCTGAATCGGGCATTGGGAATTTCTGCAAAGCCATAAGAAACATACTAAAAGGTAATTGCTTTAACAGAAACCCATATACAGACATCGGTATCATCTTATACATATGATGTGCACTGCAATATGTGTGAAATATGGCCTTGTTTAAACATAATAATGTAGCCCATACAAGGACCATGTACATGACAGCTAGTTCTCAACCAAATTTAGGAGTAGGTCGTTTGGTTTCATGAGCAAAGAGGGAATTTGAACAGAGTTGTCATTTTCTAAAAGGCATAGGAAAGAAAATATAAAATAATCCCTGCACAAATTGGAATTTATTCTGACAACTATGACTTTGAACTTGTGCACAGCACAACAGACAACAGCAAGCTTTTACTGTAACAGTAAACTCTTGATCCCTAAGACTTAATTCTGTTCCATATACACCTCTCCCTTGATAACTCACACACATCTGGGTCCAAAAACACAGACTGCACTGTACCTTACCTCCAAAAAATCCACTAGACATCCAGACTGTGTGGTGGTGGTGGGGGAACTGGGCTGTTTAATGACTGAATCCTCATTTGATAATTGCATCAAGAATAATTGTCAATAAGGCACTCTTTCTGATGAAGTTGTTTGTTATTTTCTATAAATCACGTTTATTTTCAAAATGTCCAACATCTGTTTAATGACTGAATCCTCACTTGATAATCGCATCAAGAATAATTGTCAATAAGGTACTCTTTCTGATGAAGTTGTTCGTTATTTTCTATAAATTACATTTATTTTCAAAATGTCCAACATCTAAAAGATTGATAACATGATTCCAACTGGTTTCAACAACAAACACAGTACGCAAAAACATTTGTGTATTACGTCACGGCTTTTTGTTTTGCTGATTAGTCTGGTTCCCAGAGTAATGTGTAATATTATTTTATGAAACAAGGAGTCTATGAAGCAGGGAACCAGACTAACTGTTGATACTCTACCAAACAAGATTCCTTTTTATCAAAAACAAGCAACATTTATTTCGTGAGACAATCATTTATGTCTAAACTCAAATTTTGTATTGCTTATTTAGTAAAATATTGATGCCGTGATTTCATTGCAAGTAATAGTGAAACTAATTATCATCCTTGAGGATATCTCTACGTGCAAGTTTAGGAATTATCTGAAACTCGTTTTCCCCACAATGGTCCATCTCTGTGAAACAAAGCTCTTTATTTTACAAAGTAATTTGGCTTGGTTGCCTTGCTATCTTTAATCACAGTTATGATTGAGTAGGTTAATTTAAGGTAGTTTAATTAGATTACATAAACAATAACATTTATAACTGTGTTCGATTGATCAATTGATATGAGTTATCCAACACATGACGAGGGCCGCTGGTTTAAGCATGTAGGACTTGTATACATTTTAACATTTTTTTTATTCCACCTCCTTTATTTGATTCAAAAGATGTAATTAATGTGATAATAGGAAGGGAGGCCCGCTTTTTATTTAGTGCAACAATACAACAAATGCTTCCGTTCATCCAGTATCAAAACACAGTGGGCACTTAATTTGGTTCTCAGAGAAACACTTGTGGACATAGCTGTTATGGTAGATTGACACATTTGACATTTAATTACAAGAGGACACATTGCATTTATGATGATAACACTTAAAAGGAACTACAAGAAAGAACAAGAACACAAATTTCAATTGATAAAAAAATTATTTGGTATTTGTTTATTAAAGTACCGCCTCCACTTGGCTGATATTTTCATTGATTGAAATTTCACTGAATATCGTTAATTGCGGTGTACTAAGAATGTCGTTTGGAAGAAAATGTAATAAATTATATGACTTCTTATTAAAAGTTGATATTTCATAATGTTGATTAAAGTTTCCAGGTCCTATCTACTGTTTTCGATGATAAAACGAGCGATATATCAAAGTTTCCATTACCAATTTTGTTTGCGATTTTCTTGAAGTTCAACAAAATAGAGATCAATTCTGGGGTATTTTCTGGCTTAAAAATTGGGATCCACACCTGACCCCCCCCCCCCGGTTCACAAGTTATCAGGGTGTGGGTTATCGAGGGAGTGGTTTATGTGAACCTCACCACCTGGAGGGCTTTCTTCCTTTGTTGAGAGTTGTATCCCATCCCTCCAGTCACTCAAAGACATTTCCCACAAATGCAGAATTATTGAAAAATATATTTTTTTCAATTTATTTTCACACACTTCTTCCTATGTAGTATATTTATGGTAAGACTGCCTGTGATCACCTGTTAACTGGCTTAAGCAGGCAAGACAATTTTGTGGCTAATTTCAAGCAGCATAAAACAATCAACATCCCTTTGATTCAGTCTGCCGGACTGGTTTGACTTCAGTGTTTGAAGTTTGCCAAGATGGATTATACTACAGCACTGCAATGAACTGACCATAACACAGAAACAACCACAACTACTTAAAAAGTAAAGACTCTTCTTAACTAAAAAGAAAATTAAAAACATGAAGCTTTCCTACTTTTAACAGGTCATGCCAAATGTGTTGTTTTTTTATTGACTGTAAACCAAAGTGCATGCCACTAACTGCCATTGTAGTGCTCAAGTCATGTGAATACCTCTTGAGATTAACTCTTCTTTTTTCAAAGGAAAATCATGGCCATCCATTGTCAGTTCAAAAATTTTGTATTGCTTTTTATATTTTGTGAAACCCACACAAAGCCGATAACATAATGAGAAATATTTATTAATGGTTTCAATGTTTTTACTGTTGAGTACATCATCAGCCTTTGGAGTTAATATGTAATGCCCTTGTCTTTGTTTTAAATGCTACCAGTATACACATGAAAAAGATGAAAGTTTTTACACTGGAGGAAAGAATCAATGTATTTGAAAGAAGTCAACTTCAGGACTGGATAAATAAATATCACTAAAGTTTAATTTGCGATTCATATGCTTATACATGTACATGCGATCTTCAAATATATATGTGAATGTTTTATGATAGATGTGTATTTATACTGTTATATAAAATTCTTTTCAAATGAATGCATGCACTAGTTTAACAAGAACTATGAATAAATACAAAAAATGTACAATGAGTGATACAGTGATTGTGGGTATTTTCCTTCTTAAACAGTGCCGAGTTTTGACCTTGGAAATTTCGTTCTTTGCACAAACTTGTAATGGAATACCAGCTGTCTTGAGACCACTCTTTGTTGGCAGAAGGGGTGGTCTCTCAAGACAGGTTTTACTTTAGTAAAAAGGACAGAGTAATAATGGTAATAGTGATGTGGAAAATTCCAGCTGACTCGAGAGGAAAGCCGTATCCAGTAACAAATACATCATCTCCTAAGTGTTAAGATCAAAAATGCTTGTGTACACATATGGAGAACATGAACATGTTACTATAAAAGGACAGATTTGATGATAGATAAGGACAGATAAAATGGCAATCTGTTTGATAGTTGTAATTTTTGTATATTTGCATGCTAAAAATCAGGTTGATGAGAATCCTCCCTCTTTTGAAATCCAAAAATTTCCTATCTGCCCTAATTGACCCCTGTGTTTTATCACATGCTGTTCCAAATTCATGTCAACTGAACTATGTGCTTCTTCATGATATGAACCTGACATCAGCATTACAGACTTTTAAGGCAATAAAGAGAAGGATAGCATTAGATTTTCAGCATATTGGTAATTACGTAACTGTGTAATAACTTCAAAACTTGAATGAAAGATGAAATGCAGATCTAAATATACACATTTTTTGGAGCTGTGGTTCATTGATACATACATTGTTGACTTTGACATGAACCCTATTGGACAGGTTACAAATCTGCCTTGTAGCTATAAAGAGAATTTACCCACAGACCTGATGTGCACTGCCATATTGCTTGTGGACAAACTGAATAAAACTGGAGTGTACCCATCATAGTGAGTATGGTGAACTGCATTATTCTGCTCATATTAATGTGTTACTATTAGGGTGAAAGGCAATTTTGCTCTGATCGTTGTCAGTTAACTCTACCTAATGAAACTTGGCAACCATGTCACGAAGTTTGTCTGTAAGGTTTTAAGACCAAAGATGCCAATGAGTATCTAGGTACTCAGGTACCTGTCTGACGATAATAACCTGGATAAAAAAATAAGCCATAGGGTATCCATTTATGTTATACAAGTTTTCTGTCAGTGCTTGTAAAGGCAGTGCTTTATTTTGTTTTCAAGTTGATAACCCATTTCATTCACAGGGGTTCACATCATTGCTTACAATTTACCTGTCATACATGTACTATTTAATAACTACAAGAGAGGACACTCTCTCATTTCTCATGCAACCTATTTAAGAATAAACGCTGATATTTTAAGCTACATTTCATGTAGCGTAATAAATTTAGTACCGATGTTTAGCTCAGGCATTTGACTTTGTATGCATATCTGAAGTTTGGCTTACTATCATACCTTTAAGGAATGCCAGACCATTTTCCCATGCTACTGATCGACATGGCCATGATAACGCCCACTTAATATGCAACTGAAATCCCGCTGAATGGAATACTGTCCTCTCATTGGTTAAAAGAAAATGATGTCCTGCATTTTTTTTATAACTTATTTTCAGTTGGCCAATGAGAAGGGTTTATTACATTCAGCAATTACATATGGCAGTATATCTGCCAAATTCATAAACCACCCTATTCTATAGACCTTTCCTGTAGACAGTGCTTACAAAGTTATCTCCTCCTAGCTGATAGGTGTAAGCAATAGCATTGGCCATTAAGGTGCTGACAAAGCCTGGTTACTGAGCATGCATACTTTGTACTTTTGACTAGTTATGACAATGATAACAGATCTGTTAACCTTACACTTATTTCAAATTACTTAATAATTCATCTCATGTAACTAATACAACCAATACCATCCAATGTCATTTAATATCAGATTTGTCATGCACACATTGATGAATTTTATGTATTACTCTTTGTCAGAGACCATGTCTCTGGAGATTCTGTAATTGTAATAACTTAGAGCAATAAAGAATTTCACGTTTTGCTATGTGCATTTAAAAGGAATAAATTAATTTAAATATTTATGGTGTGAAACTGTTAATAGATATCTCAAAACAAATAACATTAACTGTGATGGATAAATCAATAAAATATAACATTGTTTTATTACATGTGTTTACTGGATTTATCTACATGTATATATAATATGTTGCACTATATACAATTTACTTTTATCTGCTTCATTCTTTCTTTCATTCACTTTTTCCTCCATGATCATAATTACACAGACGTACTGATACACACTCAATATTCTAATTGATACAAATATTACACACTGAAATAACAATTAAATTATCAAGTATGACACAATGCAGTGGTTTTGACAATATTTAGCAATCGATAGTTTTGGTTTGCTTCTTATAAAAGGTGTTTTTTACAGGAAGGGGTGATGTTGATAAAAAAAATTCAATTGGCGACATGGTTTGTTTCTTTAATTACTGAGCAAACAAGGTTACAGGAGATGCATGATAGAAGCAAATATCTTGTCTCTCATTATGAAATTATATTGTACACAGGAAGTGGTGGTTTTGGACAAGAATTTAGCAAGTAAAAAAGTATTAACGTACAAGTACTAGATTTAATAGGACCAATAAATCATGGTCCTAATTCGTGCAGCAAGAAGACTTCAAAAATTACATGTCATATTGTGACTTGTTGACCTCTTTTTCATAACTCCAATAAAAATAATTGTGACAATTTAATCTCTGACTTTTTATCTTACACTTGTTTCATAACTAAAAATAAGAACTGCGACTTTTTGTCCTTTGACAATCAGTCCTACAATCGGTCATCTGAGTCACTATCTCCTCTCTCCCACTCAATGCACCAAGATGTAATTCGGGGGGGGGGGCAACATTTTAAAACACTTTAAAGTGTTCTCTTGTCAGGTCAGCTAAAACTGCATAATTCTCAGGTTTAAGGTGTTATGTACGCTTTATCTGAAAGACCATAACCGACTGATGATTCTAATATCTGGAGCATGTATCAACTATTCAGCATTTGCAAATATAACACGTCGTCATTTTGTTTTATTTTTTATCCCAAAGCAGCTCTTATGATCGTTAGTAATTCAATTGTTTTTTAAAGCAACTGATCATGTCTGAAATTTATGGACCAGACTCAATCTGCTTCACTAAAATGGGAATAACTGAGAAGAAGACTTAATCAGCACTGCCCAGGGATTGTATTTTATTAACTTTCTGATCATGTAACTGTTTGCAATTTGGAATTACTTTTATCCGTTTTCCTATAGAACATCACTTATCTACACTCATAAGCTTTTCTGTTGACATGACTACTTGAGATAATAGCTGGTATTCAGAATCAACACGTAGGAAATAATCCTCTATAAGGCAAACCACAGAGGTGAATCAGTACCTTAATGGTGGTCAGTCACATGATATGGCCGTGCCCATGGAAACAAAAATAGAAAGGTCTATATTATGCTCTGCATCAACATGCTGTACCATACAGTATCTTTTAAAAAGAATAATGAATAGAAATGGTAATGTTGTGAGTAATGCAACTATTTAGAATTGCAATGGCAATGTTGTAAGTAATGTGACTATTTAGAATAGAAATGGCAATGTTAAGATTAATGTGACTATTTAGAATAGAAATGGCAATGTTGTGAACAATGTGATGATTTTGAATAGAAATGGTAATGTTGTGAACAATGTGACTCTTTAGAACAGAAATGGCAATGTTAAGATTAATGTGACTATTTAGAATAGAAATGGCAATGTTGTGAACAATGATTATTTAGAATAGAATTGGCAATGTTGTGAACAATGTGACGATTTTGAATAGAAATGGCAATGTTGTGAACAATGTGACCATTTTGAATAGAAATGGCAATGTGACTATTTTGAATAGAAATGGCAATGTTGTGAACAATGTGACTGTTTAGAACTTTTACATTATGATTACCTTGTGCGACAGAGTTGGAATTTCAGATCATTTAGCAGGTTTAATGTTTATGTTTGTTCCTTGTAAAACTAATAAATTTAACATTGCATAGGTTACATTGCATCTTGCTTGTTTTCTTTTTAAAAATTTTGCCAACTCACTGGGTAAATAAAGGTATATTTGAATCCCACATTTCTATTCAAACTTTTCCAAAAAGGTATTCTAATTTGAATGTATGGATATTCATTTCAGTTCTATGACTGGGGACCAAGGATATGCTCTATATAACATAACTTTGTGTTATGGTTATTAACATTTATATTTCATAATCTCTTTGGTTTTTGAACAACTGTTTGAGGGACTAATGCTTTACTCTGAATTAATTATTTCTGTCCCTAAAGAAGTCTACATCTGAATTCATTCACAACTGTTTTAATATTCTTAAAATAAGTCCCTTGAAGGGGCTGACACTATACTGGCTGAAGAGAATTTCCAGGAATCAAATATAAAACTGTTTCTATTTTTTAACTGCTGATAGCTGAAATCATCTCTGACATTGAGTTATTAAAAGTTTTTCAATATGGCTAACACTGTGGCAATACTGAATATCAGATTGGCAGCATTTTCAATTATGACCAACTAGATATGATAAGAAGTCTCTTAGTGACAATCCCATGTCCTAATGACCATAAATTCTTTTGAAGTAGCAAAAACAAGATTTTCAAGATGGGCTCCATAGTGGCCAAAATGGATACAACATCTGCATCATTTTCATTTAGGACCAACTAGACACTATAAGAGGTGCTCTGGTGAAAAATCCATGCCAATATGACTTTCTGTTTAGGAAGAGTAGCAATACAATTTTCAAGATGGTTTTCAAGATGAAAAGCAATTGTAAGCAGCTACATACATATATCACTGCATGAATATGGTTTGGTTTAATTCGATTTGATTTGGTTTGGTGCTTTATGGCAAACAACACAAGTAGGTTACATAGTGCTGAGGCAAGTGGAGTAAAGTGCCTCACCCAGGGACACACCAAAGCTTTCACCACATTAACAAAAATTTCTTCCTAATTCCTGAAACTTTATTGTCCTGTAGACCACAGGCAGGAGCACCAGACTTGTAACCCAAGGATCATGGGTTCAGTACCTGCCTAGGTCAGCCTGGGAAGGCAACCTTAGGAATGCACTTAACTTCCATTTCCTTTGCATGATAACAAGCTAGAATGGTTTTAATAATGATTCCTTATATCTTTATCTGAATCATCAAGAGACAATGTACCTGAATGATGGAATATGTAATATTCTATCAAGTCATCCAGGCACTTCTGTTGGAGTGGCTATATTTTCATGTGTAGCAGACTTCTGGCAGAAGTAACAAATGAGCTGACTAATTAGAGTTAGCAGAAGAAATGCTTGAATGGTGCTTGGTAATATAATAAACTAAAAACATCTGTACAGATCAGGAAGTCATATAAGCAGAATAATAATAATAATAATACTAATACTAATAATAATAACTTTTTTCAAATAATGGTTAACAGCAAGACAATAAAACTAATCCTAATTCACAGTTTTTCACCTCAGAATCACTGGTCCTGAAGCAAATAGGAATGTCACAAATGTAAGCAATATGCTGAATTTTAACATCTGCACCAGGAAAGTATTTCAACAGCTCTGTGAATATATTAAGAAAAATAATTCTTTCCATAACAAGATTTATTTAGACTGATCATTCCAATTACATTTCTATCATATCAAGAGGCTGAAAAAGACATGGCTGTGTTCACTGCAGATACTAGACTATATATGTAACCATGGAGTCTAATTTCCAAGCAGTGCATTGTTGATTAACAAACGAAGGAGCCTGGAGTGGGATAATAACTACAAAAATAACAGTATTCAAAATAGAATTTTCTTCCAAAATGAAGCAGTAGCAACTACTTAATATTCTGTGCATATTTCCATTATACTGTAAACAAATGGGCCAAATTTCAAACATGCAAAACTGCAGTAATTGCTCACACAAACAACAGTGTTTGCACACCCTCCCATTTGTTTGTATCCCACTCCACTGATTTTAATAACAAAAAGCATCATTGATATAAAAAAATGCACAAACCTTCAGCATTTCATTTACTGATTCCTAATTTCTAACCTAACTGTCACCATGGGGTTCCTAAGACTGCTAACTTATTGGTGTTTAAATACAAATGGAATCTTCTCATGTAAACAAGCAGATAGACTGCTCACTGTCCATTTCTAGTTTCTAGAATAGTCTGTTTTAGTAAAAACTCTGTCATCTGCAAAAAATGTTTGCAATGTCTAGTTAAAATATTTCTAACCGAAATTGAACAAATAAATATAAGGAGCTCTTACATGCATGTGTTCAAAGAGATGTAACTCCAAACTTTACAGAATTTTATTGAGATTATCAAAGACAGTGAACTACATCACATCTGTTACTTGAAAACAGAGACTGGCCCAAGCAAATATGGCAACTGTGTTGCTAAAGAAACTCCAATTTTATCTAAAGAGCAAACAAGCTGACAGTGTTTGGGACCCCCTGGTGACAGATGGGTTAGAATGAAAGACTAAGTTCTATGCATTTTTTATATCCTTGATGCTTTTTTTTAAACAAATCGGAAGAAGGGTACAAACAAATGGGATAGTGCAAAAATATTATAGTGTCTATTCCAGATAGTGACATTATATGGGAATTTACCAATACACCTTGTTAAAAGAACCCAGTGAAATCAACATATGCCCCCCTCCCCCACAAATGTTTCCTATTGCACTGCTTTTAAAATTAGGGTAGGAAGGAAGTTTTTTAAATACTTTGTTTGTTTATAAACATTAAATATATTTAATGTGATTTTTGGTGATTTTTTTTTAAACCAATTTTTTTTGGTGGTGGGGGGTGCTAGGGTCTGCAATGAGGAACAGGAAATGTCAGCCGACTGGAAAAAACATTTTTTTTCCCTAACAGATATACATGCAAAAGAATATAAAAGAAAGAACATTCTTTTATTTCATCTCAATGTAGAGATAACAAGTGGAAATGAAAGGGACTAATCTTGTTTTTGTATTACATTTTCTACAATCACTGTTCTCATTGTCCACCATTAGAAGGTAGATTTTACCAGGTGAAAGTCATAGGCTTTAAGTAACCTAGAAGGGTTAAAGTCATAGGCTTTAAGTAACCTAGGAGTGACTGCCAGCAGTTCCTAATTGGTGCATCAACAGTTCCTAATTGGTGCATCAATAATTTCCTTGATTAACCACTACATGTGAGGCCCCACATGAAAAGCATGCAGTCAGCTCACCTAATTCCTTTTTCATACACACATACAATATGTGGTTAACCTGCTTAAGGTAACATAACACAATAAAAAATGCTGTCATTAAAATGGAATGCTGACCACTGAATATACATATTTATTCCTACTTCCAAATGCACTGGTCACAAAGGGCCTTCTGAGTAGACTAGGTCAAACATGGATGAATCCATGTAAAATGTAGGTCACAGTGATCATCTTTGGTACTAAGGGTGTAGAAATTATAGTAATATATCCAATTATCAAGTTTCATGACTGGAACATAATCAACACCCAAACACTGAACTTGTAACACAAAATTTGAAGAAAGTCACCGAGTATAAAATATAGGTCACCAAGACTTCTTTTGGCAAAAAATGTAGAATTTGTCGAGATGCATCTACTCATCAGGTTTCACCATTCTAGGTAAAAGTTAAGCAAAGGCAGTAAATGATGAAATATTGGTCATGATGAGCTTCTTTTGTTGTAAAAGTATAGTTGTAGCAGAGATACATATTATTATTAATTGAACAAATCTAGTGTGAAAAGTGCCTCAAATATGAACACCAAACTCAGAATTTAATCTAAGTGAAGCATAAAATATGGCCAATAATGACCTACTACTAAAATGAAGGAATAGTGCTCGTAGCCTTACAACTGAATAATGGCCTTGACTATTAACTTCGGCAATATTAATTCTGACATCAGTCCCTCACACAGTGTGTCAGCACAGGCAATAATTTAAGCAACATATATGTGGTCACAGCCTGAATTATCATATCACTGCATGTCAGTGAAACCCAAACATGTGCCAATACCTATGGATCAAAATGTTCATCACCTAAATGACTGCCATTATATCTCATATATGAATTCAAATTGTCATAACTATAACAATTTTCAACCATTGTTTATTAAAGCCCCACTGCCACCGTTTATCATAAATTTCACCATTCTTCCAATCCGTCTAAAGTTTGGAAGGAAGAAATTGATTTGTTAAAAAAGCTTTCTCACATAAACCATTCTTTGTTTAATCAAGATGTTAGGTTTAAAAGATGTTCAAACATTCAGTTTAAAATTAAGAGGTGTCATTCCTTAATTTAGTCAATGAAGTCACTTGTAATTCTGATCTTTTTCAAGAGTGTTCCAAAGGTAGTTATGTTATACAATCGACAAATTCCGTTAATAAGTAATCTGTAAACAACAACATTCATATGTGGTGCACAATTGATTCCAGAGGGAAGAGAGGCAAGCCTGATATTTTTAAGCAGATCTGAGAAGAAAAACCATGCATTAGATAAAAATAAGACTCCGGAATGTTTAGGATCAATATCTTTCACAATTCACTATTATTCAGATGATTTGGCATATATGACTTTTTGCAGTAACCGCAGCATTGGGGCTTTAAATTATCAGCACACATCAAAATATTACCACTAATTCATATGTGGACAGTGTCAATATAAATAATGATTTTTTTTTGCCTACTCATTAGTATAGAGTGCCTGCTTACATACAAGTAAGCAATGCTATGCTAATGAGTAAGCATAGCTATGCTAATGAATAAGCACTGCTATACTAATGAGTAGCCTACTTACTAATGAGTAAGCACTGCTATGCTAATGAGTAGGCACTACTATGTTAATGAGTTGGCACTTAATAATTCTTAGACAAACTTTATCATTACTGAGTAACTGAATCAGTCTCTCTACCCCGCCCCCCTATTCTCATCACTGTTTCTTAGGCATTAATGGAATACATGATAAAATAAAGATGTCCCCCATGCAAGCCATTAGGGAATAAAATCTGGCTCTAAATAATATAAACCTTTGTTATTCCTTACACAAAGAAGAAATGATAATTTCCCTGAAAAATGTTTTAATGTTTGATAACCTACCGTACTCTAACACAAAAGTGCTGCACTCTGAATATTTCCATTTCAGATCTTGCTCCTACCTACTGAACTTTATCCATTACCCATTACAGCATAAACTACAATTTTATCCCACAATTCCCATATTTGTCTGAAATTTCTGTTCCATCTATTGAAAATTTGATTTACTGTTAATCATACATTTCTGCATGTTTCTGCACGAAAAAATTTTGTCCCGTCCTTTATTCACAAACCCTCAAAAATATGTTACACTAGAAGATGTCAGTGACTTCAAAACAAACATTCTGCTCAAGAAAGAACAAGTTCCTAAATTTTAAATTGCATTATATCTTGTTATTTTTTAAATAAGTCACCAGCTGAAAATTTTCATCACCATTGGCAATTCTGGCAACTGCTAATGCCAACACAGCATGTATATACCAGCAATACAGAATATAAGTCTGTAGTTCCAGCAGTTTGCAACCCCCTAGTGACTTTAAAAATGAAAAATATTAAAAGTGCACAAAACTTAATCTTTTCATTCATCAATTTATAATTTTTAATCTGTCATCAATTGGCTCCTAACACTGTCATCTTGTTCACATTTCAAACCATACTGAAGCTTGTTGATGTAAACAACCAGACTGCATACTGCCCTCCACCACAGAACAGTCCATTTTCAGTAAACACCATCTGCATATAATATTTTCTACTATCTAGGTTTAATGTTTCTACAAATAAATGAACAAAATAAAAAGATATAACACTTACAGACATGTACAAAGGTACATAACTCCTACAGTTATGGAAATTTATGAATTATTTTGAACTTACCATGATGGACAACAACATCACACCTGTTGTGTTTGAAACATGCATATGTAATGTATTATTGACACTGGTGAGGATCAGGTTAGAAATAACAAACTGATCACTCAAATAACTAAGTTCTGTGCATTTTTTTTATAGCTTTATGATTTTAGTTTTTACAATAGATGGGGGTACAAACTGCTAGAGTGCTAGGTGAATACTAGCTACAGTACCTAATTTGTTTCTTACATATACCTACACTATACCAAATTTGTAACTAGTTTGTTTCTTACATAGGCCTAAATTATATCTTTGATGTGTACCTGATACATACACCTAAATTATATCTTTGATGTGTACCTGATACATACACCTACCTGTCTGAGGTACCTTTATATACCATTTCTGGGATAAGGGTTGCTTTCTCTCATATTCCTACCACCATCAGTAGACATACATTTCAGTCTTGTACATGTACTGTTTTACTTGAATGAAAGCAAACTACTTTTAGGCAGGAGACAGCAGGTGACCAACAAGTCTGCTCAGCAGTAAACTTGTTATGTCTGCAAATATAGAGTACTGGGCACCTGTGGCAGCAAATGCATGTCCATTTCACTAAAGCAAAGCAGATCAAAAAACATTTCCACATGTCAGATATGCATTTATTCTAAGATCTGACTGGCCAGATAATGTATCAAAAGTACTGCCCCACTATAAAACCACTCAGTATATTGTTCTATGATTATAAGCCAGATAATGTGTCAAAAGTACTGCCCCACTATAAAACCACTCACATGTTCTTCAGTAATGTTATAAGCCAGATGTGTCAAAAGTCCTGCCTCACTATGAAACCACTTAGTATACTGTTCTCTAATTTTATAAGCCAGATATGCAAAGTACTGCCTCAATATAAACCACTCAGCATACTGTTCTACAATTTTATTAGCCAGTAATTTGTAAAAAGGACGGCCTAACTATAAAACAACTCCATATACTTTCTATGATTTTATTAGCCAGATAATGTGTCAAAGGTACTGCTTCACTTTACTGGGTGAAACCACTTAGTATAATGTTGCATGTAATTGGGTATGATCTTGGATCCCATTCAATTCTTTGATATCTTTTTATCATTTCTACTTTAATTATTTTACTTAATATTAGTTTTAATCTAATGAGAACAAATTATTGTTTGATTTCACATTATTAAATATCTTATCCACCTGCTTCTAAGATGAATCCAACTGCAAAGTGCACAGACTCAGATATGCCATCACATAATGTGCTGGAAGATCTGGGTCTCTGCAGTTTGTTAGGAATAATCAGTAGAACAAACAACATAGACCCTAATCTGCAGGCACATTATGCTATAGCAAATCAGGATCTTTGTTGTTTTTCAGTTGGACTCAATTTACAAGCGAGTATATATAGTACCCTATTTCTGTATTTTGATCAACTATTATGACACATCCCTGTTATAACATACCTCAGCATCAGTCTCCCTCACTTATAATATGGGTCCCTTTTTATATCTCCAGTGTTCAGCATTATAATGAGGGAACACTGCACAAGACTAAAATGTCTCTCATCCTTGTACTAAGTATATTCCGTGGAGCTGACCATGAATGTTTCTTTAGATCAATTTTATCAAGAGGTTGTTTTCTTGGGGTGGGGGGTAAAACTAAACTGAACCATGAAACATTCTGTAGCTTTTACTTTTGTGTTCAAAAACCTCATCTCTTCAATGTGAATTCATCCTCCTACAGAGCAGAGAACTGTTAATAAGACATTGTTCACTTGTGCACCTTTCATGCCCATGTGCAGTACTGTAATCTTTTTCACCACCAACAATTATGCCAGTACATCAGAGCAGGGGTGGAAGAGGGTATTCAACAATAAAGACAAGGTTAAGTAATTTATTTTACCACCACCACCACAAAAAATAATTTTTAACATCTTACCCATCATTAATATTGCACAACTGAATTTGTCAGTTAAATGGGAAGGCTGATGCATTATTAAACTGATCAGAAACAGAAAAATGGAATGTAGTTACAATTTGTGGGTGAGATCCAGTTTACAGAATGGTGGTGTCCCCCTGTGTCACATACTGTGCCACAACTATGTGTCCCAAAGAAAACATGCCTGCATTTGGTTCTGCTAGTAAGTGAAGGTAGAAGGAGAAGAAGGTTGCAAAAGATCACAAAATGCTGCCTTCATGATGTCCTCTGAGGAATAATGATTAAGATATGCCCATGTGGCATCGATGACATGAACCTCATGGGCTATTAAGTTTCATAAAAGTTCTCACAAAATAAGGGACTGATAAGCTCGTTTGATTGTGCTATAATCTGCCATGAGATGATGGAAGCTGAAATATCAACAGAGTCCTTAAGAGAAAGGAAAAGATGTTTCCTGTCCTTTCCTCTCTGCTTGCCAGGTATTAAGATGGAAATGAAATGCCCTAACTGGGCATAAAAGTCTCTCTTGATCATCCCCAGAACAGATTCAACTGAAAATGGGGATCTCTATAGGTAGTGGAGCTACCAAAGGTAACTGATTTTTCTTGCAAAAATGCCCCATGCACAAAGGAGAGAAACGGATGTGTAATTACCATTAAACCAGAGACTGCTAGTGTCAACAGACACTGCATCTCGCGTTGTCTTCTTGCTGATGCCACAAGCAAGTAAAAACACAGTTTTGAATATGAGGTCCTGAAAGAAGCCCCACTCAATAATTCATTTGGGACTTTGATTAAAGACCACAAAATACAAGACAATTTCCACCTGGGCATAAAAGAATGAGAGACAGGTCTCTGCAGCTAAAAATACTTAATGAGATCAAAAGCCCTTGATAGTATATACTTGATACTTTATGGTCTATAAAGGAAATCAGCAAAACAAGTTAAATTGGGACAGCTAGGACAAATGCATTTCCTACTGCACCAATCATAGTAGATTCTCCACCTGGAATCATAGACCTGGTTAATGTAACTGGCAACCCGGACCAAAAAAATGTGACTGTGTTGTAATGGAGGAACACTCCTGTGAGGTTGAGACTTGTAGTGCCTCTAGAAGTGCCAGGATTCAATATATCCAATCCTAAGGGACCCAGAATAAGTTCTGCTTTGTAAGGAAGTTCATCTCCATGTAAATAATGGAACAAGTCCATCCTCTATGCCATTGAGCAAAGTCTTGGCCTGTCATATTTCCTTGATCACTGAGGAATTCAGAACAGGAGATCTCTCTGTGGTTGAGTCCCGGAGGTCTTTTCCATGTTTCCTTCCTTCTCGATCTCTCATGTTTTGTAATAAGGAAGATGTTCAGTTGTAAACCTTTATTATTCTCTAGAAGCAATGCAGACACACACACAATAACAAAGTGAATGGTCTACGTTGTTTTAAAATAAAATGGTGAAATAAAAATTAAAAAAAAAAACATATGCTTAATCAATTATTTAAGGGAATTACAAATTCCTATTAACTGCAGTTGGCCTATGTTGCGTTATAAGTCCATTTTCATTTACTCAATACACGATTTACCCATGAACCAATTGTACTTCGAAGAAAAGAGACATGTACCCTAACCAGTAACTGGTGGGATGCAATGTGGTAACTTGAGAAGGCCTTTTCAGAGTTCAATACTGAAAAAGGGCTGGGGGTACCAGCATAAAAACGGACGAGACAGATGAATGTGACGCTAGATGAAATATTCTTGAATGAAGAACCAATATGTTTTAAACCTGCTAGGCTATACATGGCAGTCAGTATATTTGGTGGAGGTGTGCATGTGTTTTGGATTTGTAACATAGCTTTAACAATTTTTAGGTCAAGTTGCTACAACATCTGCAGTGTGGCAGTTTATCATGATATCTAGCACATGTGGCATCATGTCCCACCCAGTCATATCATCCTGACACCAGGCCAACAAGTCTTAATACTAATCTCTTAATGCTGAGCACCAAGCAAGGCAGGTAAAGTACCATTTTTATAATTCTTTCGTATGACTCGATGGGGCTTTGAAGGTGGAAGAAGAATCTGGGATAAACCACCAATCCACAGGAAGCAAGTGGAGATCTTTCTCACATACCCACACTGGTTGAACAGAGAACTGAGCTCATGTGGACAATGGTGAGATGTGTGAGAGATCTGTAATGGTGAGCACCAAAGACTACAGTGCCACCAGGGGTCCCTATTAATAATGAAGAAAATATGTACAGTATTTACAACATTATTCTGAATTATGACTGCACAGAAAATTGTGAACTTTTCAGAAGGCTCCCTAAAGCTGACAAATAAAAATTAAATGAATTGGGGCAAATATGAGATTGGCTGTCCTCCTGTAGGCACTTAAACTGAAATGCACTGGGACAAACATGAGATTGGCGGCCCTCCTGCAGGCAATTAAAATTAAAAAATTGGGGCAAATATGAGATTGGCTGCCCTCCTGTGGGTTTGGGGATGTAGAATATGCTCAATGTGCCATGTCAGAAGAGATTACTAATGGAGGCTGGAGCCATGGTGACTTGGTGGTAAGCATGTCATACTCACAAATCAAATCATCAGCTCAGTCTGGGTCTGCTACCATGGTGTGTCCATGGGCAAGGCACTTTGCTCCAAATTAAGCAGAACCCAACAAAAATCATTTCTTCAACCTTGTCAGAATGCTATGAATAGAGAGATCTTCCTGGTAAATCACATTATCAAATTTTGTTTACAGGAAAGCAATGTTTTCTGAATAATTTGTGGGCTGAGACTGCCTTAACTGCTGCAAACCTGTATGCTGCTTAGACAAGTTCCAAAATCTACCACAAAAATGAAACCCCATTATTAGAAACAAAATTGATAATTTGAAAAATTAAAAGTTACCAGATTCATTTTATAACTAGCTAATGGTAGAAGATCAAGTTTCCTTCAGGTGCTTTACTGATAATTATTAATTAATTAGCAATCATCCCTTAAAATATGTGCTGCAGAAGCTATACATAGTTCAAGAAAGTGTGCCTGAAGCAGAACCATACCTATTAGTTGGTGTTTTATTTGCAACCCCACATTAAAGTTTCAATGTTCCCCTAAGATAAACATAATTACAAACAAGCATTAGCAGGATCCAAAAAGCAATGTTGTAGCTGGGGGCAGATAAAAATCACTTCCTGACAGAATTCAGCCATTGCTTGCAAACAAACTGATGGATGGTTTCCATGTATATTCTCATGCTGGTATAGCATATAACAATGGTCAGTCACAACTGCTCATGAACGAAATTTAGTATTAAGCAATCAACACTTTCTGAATAAACCCATTCTATCATGCATGCATGTAATTCTGCTATATTTGCTAAAGTGCTAGAAACAAGTTTTCCTTGACTTGTTAAGGAGGATATCAGGCAAACTGTTGCTGCACACTGATCCCCAAGGTGGACCTGTACAGACAAGGATTTATATGGGAATGAAACTATTTTATCCAGCATCCAGCAAAAACAGCTTAGAATTGAGAACTATTGGAAAATTCATTTATCTGCTAGGCAGGAATAAATCTGAAAATTGAGTCTATGGGGGACATCTTCTTCATGGTTATTGCATGATATCACTGAAGATATCGATCTGAGTGTTCATCTGCGGCACATAAAATGTAAATGGTATCAGAAGTTTTTAATATCAAGTAAAAGCAAAACTATATTCCCTAGAGACATTTCAGTTCTTGGAATATCAGTAAGGACTTCATATTATTTGTATTTATTTATATTTATTTATGACCTGAAATAACAAAAATTAAAGTAACCTTGATGTGAATGTATCCCTCATAAGTGAGTGAAAAGAAACGAAAATGATAATGTTCAATATCGACACAAATTTTGTACTCAACAATGTTCCAATATCAAAAGCAAACACCATTAAATCTTTATCACTGGAACAATGATAGGTTATAATAAACAAACATTAAAATTGAGCAATTACAATATTACAAATGCATTAATATACTACAACTATTTGCAATGGATGCATTGCAAAGGACCCCACTTACTACAATCCACTTGGCAGAGCCTTTGAAGGAAGAAAATGGATACTCAGGGGGTCATAACTTGGCTATACAGTATTATGAATGGAATGCTAGAAATCCAACTTATTTCTTATTCAAGATCTTATCGATACAGTAAACCCTACCCTAATGGTCACCTTTATATCAATATATTAAACCTACCCTAATGGTCACCTTTATATCAATATATTAAACCTACCCTAATGGTCATCTTTATATCAATATATTAAACCTACCATAATGGTCACCTTTATATCAATACAGTAAAACCTACATTAATGGTCATCTTTATACCAATACAGTAAAACCTACACTAATGGTCACCTTTATATCAATATATTAAACCTACCCTAATGCCAGTAATAGTCACTTTTATATCAGTACAGTAAAACCTACACTAATGGTCATCTTAATATTAATACAATAAAACCTACACTAATGGTCACCTGTATTTAGCAGTCATCTGGTTACTATGGTAACTGGAATTTCCCTCTTGAAATTTCCTCCATAAAAATTATGCTTCTTATGGTCACCAGCATTCTGGCTCAACATTCAGGTGTTTCCAAAGCCATCAGTGGTTTCTTACTGCTTACAACAGTCACTCTAGCATACAGACTATGACAGTTAAACATTTGTTTCCCATGAAAGGCATTGTAAAAACATGTCAGGTGAATTAAAGTATTAACATGCCTTATTTTGCTTATATTCACTGTACTTGGGTCAAGTGGTCAGTTTAGCTTCAAATGGCTGCATTATTATTTTCAGAAACTGAACCAAATCACAATATTGCTTAGAAATTTGTTGTTGAGATCAATACTTAAGTCAAATTGTTATTCTCATAGACCCCATGTTTGTTTGTAGGGGATATGCTGACGACCATACAAAATGTATTCATCTGAAAACATTAATTGAGGACTAACAATAAATGGTACTTGGTGCATGGTATTTGTTCAAGAACCAAGTCTGAAAGTTGAACTGGCATTATTCATGGGTCACCTTGTATAAAGGTCACTTCTGCTACCAACAGGTTTGACTGTATAATGGTGATATGAATTTTACTTAAATCCAGCATTCCCCTATAAAGATGTGTTTTGGAATCCAAGTTAGGAGGGCAAGCAATCATGGCCCATAACCCTCATAAACTGTAATGTGAGTGACAGCAATTGAGCTCATTCAAGGTCTTTTTAATATAAAGCTGCAAGCCAAATTTGCATCCACCTCAATCCCCGACCGAGTCATACCAAAGACTTATAAAAATGGTACTAACAGCTGCCCCACTTGGCGCTCAGCATTAAGAGGTTAGTGTTAGGACTGGTTGGCCTGGTGTCAGGATAATGTGATTAGGTGGGACATCATGCTACATGTCTGCAGCATGATGTCCCAGTGCCAGACATCACTATAAAATGCCACATTGCAGATATCGTAGCGATATGACTGAAAAATTGTTAAAGCTACGTTAAAAATCCATATCACACATACACACACACAAGCCAAATTTGGTTAAAATCCAATAATCCTTGGTAAAGTAATGCTGAGACAATCTCAGGGCCTTAAAATCTGTAAATGACATCCAGAAATGCAAGAAATCAAACTATTTTAAGGTCTTGTCAACATAAAGACGAATGCTAAAATGTGACTTAAATCTAAAAGTCTTCAGTAAAGATATAATGCAGTAGCCAAATTAAGGAGGATGTGAAATCATATCAATACAAAAGAGCTCATTTTTGCAGATTTAGCTTATAAAACAAGAGGTATCAATCCATAACAGGCAGCTTAGGTTGACATGTGATTAAGAAATTCCCCAATGACTCATCCCTCTTAAGGATTTTGAAAAAACCTGCAAATGAAGATTACGAGAGCTAGATTACACTTGAAAAAGTCTGGTTAGTAGATGCTCAAAAATTAGAAAAGAGACATGCACAATAAAATTTCTCCACTGCTTGAGAAGAAAATGGTACTTGACAAAAGGATTTTCAAAAACTAGAGATATTCTGTAAATACTGAATAATGTTTCCTACCCTATCTGCTAAAACTTGTGCATAAATGAAATGCATATTAAACTTAAAAATTGACCCAAACATACTGCAGCAACGTCCAAGTTTTCTGTAACCTTTTCTTTCAGTGTTAGATATTTGACCATTAAGCTGGCGGGGATGGTCAGAGAAAACTGTCAGAGCACAAAACATTTCCAAGAGACATAAACTGTCTCAATAAAAAACAGACGAGCCCTGCAAACTTTGCAAGTTTCCAAAGTGAATAAAGTGTGAACATGACCATTAATGCCTTGTCCAGAATCAAATAATGCTCGTCAAAAGTTTCATTTGTTTGATGGAATGATATTCTAAAATTTTACATTTAAATAAAAATATAAAGACTGAAAGATGTCTGCATCTGAATGAAGCCAAGAATATAACAAGTTCATTTTCTAGTCCTATTTATGTACATTATTTTTCCCCACACAGGTATTTGAAATACACAAAAATTTAAGAATGTAAATACACACAAAAAATGCAAGCTTGTGTAACTTTAGTTCCAAACTTATCAA
The DNA here is from genome assembly GCA_016617855.1 of Megalonaias nervosa. Classification (NCBI taxonomy): domain Eukaryota; kingdom Metazoa; phylum Mollusca; class Bivalvia; order Unionida; family Unionidae; genus Megalonaias; species Megalonaias nervosa. Next base: position 32,135 of record JAECUM010002475.1, read on the forward strand.
TCACTTTGAGGCCAGACCAAAGAAAAATTTCTCCAAAATTTCCTGGACCAAGGCATCAGAAAAACTGCTCAGCACCTGTTAATAATTCTTTATTGTAGAAACTGAGGTTATAGAGACATGAAAACAGGGCCTATGATGACATGAGGTGCAAGGGTCAGGTAAGAGGGAACAATGGACACAAAAACAGAAATCATACAATCATGGTGCAACACTTTGTCCACCTTATACATAATTACTGCCTGTTTTAATTTCTTATTCGTTTAACCATATTTACATTAGATACTGTTATCAATTTTGTATATGTTGCAGAAATGAAGATCTTGAATTTCAACTTTACAGAATGAAACTTAAGTGGAGTATAAGTATATATCACACAAAGGATTTTACGAAAGTTAGTTATATGATTTAGACAATTAAATTAAACATAACTTTTAAAAACAAAACTTTTAGAAAATGAAATCAGTTTTAACATGTAATATGCTAATAACATTAGAGTTACTAAGTAAGGATTACAAAGCACTTAATCTGCCATGCTGCAAATAAAGCAGTGTTACATGACATGATTATAATAAAGCAGTTTCAGATGACAAGATTATAATAAAGCAGTGTTACATGACATGATTATAATTATGCAGTGTTACATGACATGACATAACTATAATAAAGTGGTGTTACAGGACATGATTATAATAAAGCAGTGTTTCATGTCATATAATAAAGCAGTGTTACATGACATGATTATAATAAAGCAGTGTTACATGACACGCTTATATTAAAGCAGTTTTACATGTCATGATTATAATGAAGCAGTGTTACATGACATGATTATAATAAAGCAGTACTAGATGACATGGTGTGGCATTTGTGTTCACTGTAAGGGCCTATGTTGGGCAGGAAGTTGGTTTGTTGGATAGATTATAACTTGAAGCACATTATTTGGATATCAATGAGCTAGGAACCAAGTGCTTTTTCCCAAGGACACAATGAGGTAGCTGACCAGGGCTGGTCTGGGTGGACATCAAACTGTTGGATGACAAGTCCAATACTCCACAAATGAGCCATCAGGCATTCCAAGTGGAGAAGTGCCCAGAGCATAAAATTCACATGGAAACAGATCTTGAAGTGGTAATGCTACAGTGAGGAAGTACAATGACACAATGGTACCCTAAGTTATGAACTGTAGCAATTCCTCTTTCTTTAAGCCAGACGCAGTAGCTTGGTGGTTAGCATGCTGGACTCAAACTTATGACCGAAAGGGTAAGGGTTCGAATCCTACTATCGGACCAACAATGGAGTGTGTGTGATTTGGATTTTTAATGTAGCTTTAAAATATTTTCAGTCATATCGCTATGATGTCTGCAGTGTGGCAGTTTATAGTGATATCTAGCACTGGGGCATCATGCTGCAGACATGTAGCATCATGTCACAAACAGTCACATTATCCTGACACCAGGCCAACAAGTCCAAACACTAACTTCTTAATGATGAGCACTTAGCAAGGCAGCTGCAAGGAACATTTTTATAAAAATTGGTATGGCTCAGCTGGGTTTTGAACCCGTGACCTCCTCCATCTCAGGCAGCTACTCTAATCACTTCAGTCAATGAAGCAATTATACCAGCAGAGCTGCCAACCCTCTAGACTTACAATCTGTGAAAAGTGGGATAAAAATTAGTGAATTTTGAACACAACTAGTGAAAAATTATATCATGACACTAACTCCATCCACTTCGATGGTCAGTACTGCATTATACGAAAATCCCAACATAAAAATAAAACATTATTTACACTGATGTACAAATTTATTTGCAGCCAAATTTACTGATATACACAAACTTCAAGCTATTGGTCATGATATGATGCTGTGGCAGTCTTGAACTTCCTCAATTAGGCTATGGTGAATTTGTTTTCAAAACAGTTCAGGCTTCTTGCCTGCTGGTTAATATTGGTAACTAAAATTGTTGCAAATTTTCAGCACCTAAGGAGGCACTTGAGTTTGTCTTATTTTTCCACAATAGGAAATAATCTTTCACTGTCACTGTTGCTGATCTCCAACTGAGAAAGGCAGGTTATGTTCAACAAGAAAGCTCGCAAACAATGCTTCAGCACTGGTAGCATGCAGGACTTGAGCAGGTGGCATGAAGTACTACAAAACTGAAATGTGCTTGGTGTTATAGCAGTGTGCTTTTCCATATTGTTCTGCCACCTGCCCACAGGGACTTGTATCATTGCTTACAATTTATCTGTCATACATGTACTATATAATAATATTTCTACATGGCACATGCATGACAGGTAAATTGTAAGCAAAAAATACCAGCCCTTGTGCACACTCCCAACTGTAAAATTTGTGACACACTACTGTGCGAAAAACATAATGTACATCGATGTTTGCTGGCTAAATGCAAAGCTAAATTTTGTTGTACTCTGATCTATACTTCACTTTTTGTGGAATACAAATCTTTTTTCTTGGAGGTGAAAACATTTTAACTGCAGTATAGCTTAATTACGAAATGGTATTAATCCATAAAATGAAACATCAAACGGTGAATGATTAGTGGTGTAGAAGCATGCACAGGAAACTGTGAACTCACACAAATTATGATTCATGCTAATCTTTCAATATCTCAAAAATTCCAACACTTGAAAAAGCTGTCTTCATATAGTGTTTGTTTTAAAAAAGTTAAATCTGCTACAACTCGTATGAGTATGCACATGTGCCATTTAAAAAAATTATATCAGTTGGGCCCCGGTTTTCTTTAAGAGTATTGGTAAAACTTCTGTTCTAAATATATATTATATACGCTACAATGCTTGCTACAAGGCATACTGTAACAACTGGATCTAGTTCTACTAACATCGCAACTAGCAATACAAGACCATTATGTGTATCAGTGACCACTGCTACTATTTTGAATAGCACTAAACGAAATAAAATTTATTTTATTCCTGATTTAAGCCAATTGAGAATTTGGGAATTCATGATTTTTCTACATGCTGCGTGAATCCGTGAATCACTATCAAGTCATGAAATTCATGCGAAAATTGTGAGGATTGGCAGGTCTGTACCAGCAATGGCTATCTTCTTGGATGTCAACAGTGAAGACATGAAGGCTATTCAACAAAGAACAGAATGAAGGGAGTATACATGACCATCAAAAAAGTACCGGTTTCCCAGCGGTGATCCAGTGTTCTTGATTATTCTGATTCATCCTAATGTAAGGACAAATTCTTGTCCCAAGTTAGTTGTATTTTTAACCCGAAAAAGTACCAGCCATACAATAGCAACAGGTATGGTATTACTGATATTAAAAGCTACAATTCCAATCTGAATAAATGTCAATCTCATTTCAGAATGAAAGCTTTTTAATTTCATTATGATTATAAAGTTAAACTGATAAAATCAAAAGCTGCAGAATACACATTAAATGTGAAACGTCATTGTCCAACTAACAACTGTTCATTAGTGTATTAGTTTCCATCCATTTCTGATATATATGAAACAAACCTCTTCATATAACATCAAAGCAGCACAATAAAACTGACTGAAAAAAAAATCAGCTGTCTGGCAACCTCACATAAGAGTGACCTAGAATATGATGGAAAAGGAAAATACTATTTGCACTCACTTATAAAACGAGTCCAACAGCAAACTGCACAGACCAAGACCTACTATCACCTAATACACTGGCAGATTTGTGTCTGTGCAGTTTGTTAGGAGGAATCAGTAGAACAAACAGCATAGAACCCTGAACTGCAAGCACATTATGCTATGGCAGATCATGATCTTTGTTGTTTGCAGTTTGACTCGTCTTCTAAGTGAGTACAGATGGTATATTAAAGCTCAGAATAACCAGGCAGGGTAAATGTCAATTTTATGAAATGAACCGAGTCCTCAAGTGAGAACAGTTCCAACTAAATGAATTACCATCATGGAATTAATTCTCATCCCCACACATTCAAAGAATGTTGGTGATAATGTAATACAGACATGCCATACAGTGTTGAAAAAATGTACATGCATAATGTCCTTGAACACCTCTTACATTGTTGAATCTAGATACATGAAACATGGGTCAATGATAGGCCCAAATATTTTGACTGCACCAGCACTTCTAAACTGTTTCTCATCGGGGTGGGGGTGGGGGCACTTGGGGGATGGGATAAGTTTACACAAATTTCAAATAACTCCCAAGCTGTTTGTCCGACATGTCTGAAAATATGCATGTGTGATAAATGATCCAAGTGTCAACATATCACAGACTTGGACTCCTGGGTCACATCCCAAGATTTGTCGCTACCCACAGAAACTTCAACACTGGATTGTAACACTGCAACTACCCAAAGAAACTTCAACACTGGATTGTAACACTGCAACTACCCACAGAAACTTCAACACTGGATTGTAACACTGCAACTATCTCCACCCCACATACACACACTGAGCATGAAAAATAAAATTATACATGCAACTAAGTCGGATCCCTGGGTCCATCCCTAATCTCTGACTGGAAACTATTGTTATCTCCACCTTATAACCACATACAAATCTTTTGGACATGAAAAGACAAACTTATACATGCAACTAACACTGGAGCTAAGGTTATTCCTAAAAACCTAAGGGACATGGCCTATGGATTCATTGCTTGGAAACAAATGAGATCTCGCAAACCAAGCTTGCTTGCAAGAAGCTAACAGCATACACGTAAGCTAGCTGCAAGCTTACAAACATTTTGGATTAATCTGCAAGCTTTTTAAACATTTTTCTGCAAGCCTGTGATCTATCTTGCATCTATTGCAAACCTGCACTGACAACGCAGAGAAATTTTAATGAAAGTGTGGACTTGGGAAAATATTGGAAAAAGTGGATTTGAAACGTTTTTTTAAATGTTGTTTAACATCATGTCTCAGAACATCATTTAAGTTGTATATGGCAGATAGTTTCAACCATTCCTTAATTCCACAAGCAACTAGCAAACTTTCTCACATATAAAATCTTGTGTCATGAACACGACTTGAACCCACGTGATCTTATAGCGGTGAAATGTCTACAATCTTGAGATGGCGTGTTAGACCACAATGCCGAAAAGAACCGCAAGTTGGAAAAAAGCAAGCTTTGATATATATATATATATATATATATATATATATATATATATATATATATATATATATATATATATATATAGTTACGTGTAGGCTCGTACAAATGTAACAAAAGAAATGAGTGAAGTCAACAAGCTTTGTAAATTTTAACAAAATAATTTATTTCCCTAGAAGACAAGATAAAAATATGAAATACGACTTACGGTTTGTGAATATAATCCAAAAATTAATCCTAGAATTGAAAAATATAAGTCCTATCACTAAACAGTTCTAATTGAATCCAGGTTCAAATCTCTGAAGTTCCAATATGGAAGGCGATGACATCAGATGAGGTCGTTGTCAGAAGGCAACAGTTCCTTGTTGAATCACAATTTATAATGTTCCCGATTAGAATTCCAGAATAAATTTCCACGGAATATCTTTGTCCAAGTATTTCGTTGAAGTAGAATATTTCCCAGGGTGAATAAATTATTTTAAATACGAAAATCAACTCAAATAGCAACAACTTGACAAATACCTTGTGCCCAAAGGTACAATTTTACGACTGACAAAATTTCATGAAAATATCAGTATTAAACCCAACTAAAACGTCATTTCGACACTCATGATGGGTCACATAATCACTTAATCATCAACCACGCAGTAAAAAAAAATGCCTTTTAGCACGTATGCCAGACTAGTCCTATCTAAGAATCAGATTCTCATGCTGGAAATGAATTTAAAAATAAAACTGTTTACAACAGAGCTAACACATAGGCTGAACATGACCTTGGTAATAGCCAATCGTTTTCACTCGATGTTTACAAAAACTATGAACCAAGTGAGCTAAAAATAGTGCTTAAGTCATACTTTTGCATTCTAATCAAGTCAATAGAAGACTGAATTTACTGGGAAAAATATCAAATCCAGTAAAAGTTATCATTACAATAAAATATAATCAAATAAAAATAAAATAAAAAGAAATTAAAAGTAACACACAAGCAATTTAATTACATATTCGTAATAATATATATATATATATATATATATATATATATATATATATATATAGAGAGAGAGAGAGAGAGAGGCAGACAGACAGATAGACAGACAGACAGACAGAGGCACAAGCAGACAGACAGATGACTAAACTCAAATATGACTAGTACAGTGAAAACTTAAGTCAAAACTATATATAATAAATGCTTGATATATCTGAATGTTATTACAGGTATTCTGCAGACAAAGTAAATATACAAAGATTTTTACCATAACAATTGCTGGATGGGCCTATGATGGACAGGTAACAGCAATGCATATTAATATAACCCTTAACCTCATAAATTATTATAATGGCGCTTTTACTGATCTCTACCTTGTGCTAAAAAGAGACCATGATGTCACTGTGCCCAGCTGCTGCCATATTGTTTTCGGACAAAGCACCGAAAGACACTAAGTAACACTTAGTAATTCACGACGTATATGCAAAAATAAAGTTTTTATTTGTACTTCGCTCACTATGTAATGCTTTGATATAATCAATTATAATATATGAGTGTGTACAGTCATAATTTTGCATATTTTATTTCACTGTCATCCTTTTGTATTGTTTTCAAATCTGTGTTGTGTAAAACTCTTGTATGTGCACATTAAAAGAATATATATATATATATATATATATATATATATATATATATATATATATATATATATATATATAGTGTGTGTGTGTGTGTGTGTGTGTGTGTGTGTGTCCCAAAAGAATGTGCTGAAACCAATAATATTCCTTTATATCTGTTTTGTTTACTTTTCAGTTAGTTTATGTGTGTAAAATGTGCATCATTTTAATGATGTCTGTTGTCATTAGGGACAGCAGTTTTTTTATTGCTGTTTCTATCAATACATGCATACAATTATACTTCCAAAAAAAAATGTAATTGTATATATCATTTAATTAAGGAAATTTGTTATCCACATAGTATAAATATAATCAACCATTGCTTCTCTTTTCAACTCTAATGAACATAATGCATACTTATATGTTCTAAACTCTCATTCAAAATTATGATTTGTCTGTGAAACTGACATTGAAATAAACATATGAATTTTTTTCTCCTCTTTTCTTAACTTTGTAACCAATTAACACATCAGAATCAGAAAAGGGTAAAAAAAACAACAAAAAAACACTAATGCATAATATAGAAAAAGAACAACAAAAAACAGTGATACATTTTTTTTAAATATATGAAATATATGTTACATTCTAGATACATTCACAACATCACATTAACTATGCAGAGTGTAATTTTATGCGTTAAACAAAATATAAGAAATAGTCACTTTCCTACATACATCCATCTCTATTTATATGTTAAAACATGAAATCACATATAAGAATACTTCGACATTATTTAAGGGGGGGGGCAGTTCTATTGGAATTTTCATCTCAAAATATTCAGGGCATATGTATCAGCGATGAAATGCAAGCAATTTGTGTATTATACTGTTCTAGAAAGATTTATCAAATTTAATTACAAGATTTATACAGTCTGCAGGCTTAACAACCACTGTAACTAAATAGTGGAATGCACATCTATATTCAGATGAACAAATTTAGCACCCAGTACATGGTTTTCATTAAGAACAATAACACTGAAAGGATCACTGAACGCCATTAGGCCGGTTTGCCTTGTCTGAATGACTATTTTTAGAAATTGATATCACTGCGTGTGACGTTTTACAGAGGTAAAAAGTACAAGCACCATACAACATCATTCAATAACTTTCAACAGTATTTGTGTAAGTACAACTCTTTTATCACCAATATCTATGCAAATTCCAAGTCCAGCAATTGCTTTCACACTGACAACTAAATACCAGTTTGTGACACTACCTGTAATAATGCTAGGCTTGGCTTAATGGTGTCTGCATTATCTTTCAAAAATATGGAGCTTTTATCTGACTGTGTTTCTCGGATTACAGCTACATAAGTTGGCTCACATTGACACAAAACTGAAAACATTTTACATAGAACAAAATACAGTATATCCATAATTAATCATTCTTGCAAAGGGCTGTACATGGATTTCAAGAATGCGTGTTGTACTTCATATCATGAAAAAGTATACAGTCTAACAATATCGTATAGAACAGGTAACATTTTTCTGGCACCAACTGAATAAACAGCATCAAAAATATATTCAGTAATCTTGAAATGATATTTTGAGCTAGAAAGTTTCTATAAAACTCCATACATGAGACTTGTTTTTAATTTGATCAGCATGTATAGGTAAATTCAAAAGCGCTGAAACTGCAATTGCAATTTGTACAACTGGATTCTGCATTCCATGGAACAGCTTCACAAGTTTTCCATTCATACTTTCAAATGAAAAACACAAATACACTCACAATGGACCCAGGTGTTTAACATCATCATGAAGAAGTAATAACTGATGTAAATTTGCAGACATGTGTTGTTCACCATAAATAGTGAAAACAGACAACAGAATTTAATTAGCTCTTCACAGTGCAACACCTGTTCATTTGAAATTGAATCCAAGTATAAAACTGAATCAACAAGAAGCATGCAATACTGAAAAATGTGTCCTTTATAATCTAAACAGCAAAGGAACAGAATAGGAAACCAGCTATCATTAGCATGATGATATTTTTTTGTAGTTTGATCTTGGTCTTTTCCTCATTTCTGATCTCATAAAACAAAACTAAACACAATGGTTTGTTTACAAGACTGCAGATTTCAGGAATTTGTCAAGCGTGATTCTGCGATCATTCCCCAAGTTTCAAATATAGACATCGGAACTTGCAACTAAACATGCAAAACTTAATATTTTCTATCCTGAAGTGTTTCCAGTTTTGCTTTGTACTAATATCCTTTTCTGATTTTGAATCAGATGCAACATTATCCAACTATTTTAAAAAAACATTAGGAGTAGAAATTCCCAGAAAACAAACTGGTTTCAATTTCAGCAACAGTCTCTCTGATTGGTTGGCTGTAGCTCAGTGATTGGTTGTTTCAAATTTTATAAATCCACTAATCTTCTCGCAGTTTGAAAGTTAAATTCATAAAAACATCGCTAATTTCTGTCGAAATGATAAATTTATTTTATTGGTTGATTGGGATGACAACACAACAAGCTTCGACACCCTGAGTATCATCAGAGGGTCAAAGAAACCATGGAATGAGTATTCTTATGGAGATGAAGTTGTGGCAAATTTGCCAAAGTATAGACTGTGGTGAGGAGTTATTGGTGGATTTATGGCCCTTGATTTAATGGAAAAAATGTTATACTTTGACTTGTCAACACTCTAGCAACACTATTTTGCATTTTATCTTTAATAAACATGGCCAGAATCTTAATCTTCATTTGCTCACCCCCACACCACTACCTATTATAAAAGCCATGTTAGCCAATGGAGCATCTACATGCCTTCTTGGGTGTCTTGTTTTTGACTGGAGATAAAACAATGTAGATTAGCAATAAAGACTGTCTTCTATTTTCATAAGTAGTAAAGAACCTTTTGTTACCTTAAGCTCTATAAAATATTCAAGAACTGTAAAAAAAGAACAGCTTGTCAAAAAAGAGCAGCTTGAAAAAGGCTCCAAGTAAAGCGGAACAAGATCAGGCTGCACAAATGAAATAAAAAATATGATGAGAAGGCAAAGTTGGATGCCTCCAATTGGAAGGTTGAGCAAATGCTTCTCCTTTGAAGAGAAATGGTAGCACTGAACATGCAAGGTCCCTCATGAGAAGAGGGATCTCAACTACTCTCCTTTCTTGCAGAACCACAAATTCTCCACAAACAAGAGGAACCATGAGTTCCCCCAACTCCTGCAAGACAATAGGAATCACAAGTTCCCCCACACTCATGCAAGGCAAGAGGTTATGAAGAAAAACTCACCTGAATCATGTACTTTGTTTAGAATTTTTGCCATGAAACCAATTACAAAAGTCAAGTGATGTCACCACCCTGAATTATGCAATTTCATCTTGCCTGGCATTAGAAGAAAACTAAGATATGTGTTACTTTTCTGTTATCAAAGTCAATATTACGTTTTTGGCATTTAGCTCTGTTGACCACCCTGGACTGTATTCATAGCCAACTGTCAGTCCAAAAGGAGGTAGTCCCTCAATAGATCTGGAAGCCTTATTTTAAAATAAAATGGGATAGAGTGCATCATGTTCTTTATAATAACCATATTCTTTATTGTCACCTTTTGTTCTTTCCCATCCTCAATACTTGGTAGATGATTTGTAAAGAACAAACTGATTTTTTACCATTTTTTTATTCCAAAACCATAATTCCAGTTTGTAAACAAGTTGAACAAACTTAAAATCCAAGTATTTTCCAATAGAGTGACAGCAATGCGAGCTCATATCCATACTTGAAAGAAGTCCATTCTGCGAAATGATTCAATAGAGTGCATGGTGTACAAAAATTTACCATGGATGACATCACATTAATGGCAATCATTTCATATTGTTGCAGGGGTTGTTCCAGTAGGTGGCAAGACCAAAATTGCATCACAACCAGTGCAATCAAAACATAATTGTTTTTCTCATAGACTATTAAAAAATAAACAATCCTGAAATCATACCAAGCCTTTTCATGTCATTGTTTTGTGAACAGGCTGAATAGCTCATGTTATTCAGGTATATTGCATTTATTACTAAAAAAAAAATCTTATAGATAATTATCGTGGAGAAATAGCTCATTCTGAGTGTATTGCAGGACAAGATGATGTCCACAGATGAAGGCAGTTAAGTTTACCATCCCACTCACAAACTTCACCTCCACATTACATTTCCATGAAAAGGCACAGTTATTAATTAATTTTATATCTTTCTTAGCAGATTGTTTAAAACAAAATTTGCCGAGTGAGTTATTATGTCCTTTAATTTGGCACCAACTCATACAAGAAGTCAGGCTATGTGTTCAACTAATTGAAAGTAATATGTAGTTAGACTGTTTCCTCTGCAGACACATCTTTCAGATATTAGGGGAGGGCATGAACAAAAGACATTATAAGAGACCGAAAATATTAAAACGGAACAAAGCAAAGCTAAGTAGAAATTTTAGTTGTAATAGTATTTATGAAAATGCTGCAAGAACTGTTCATTGGCAATGTGAAATTTTACTGGGCAGCTAATATGTGATATCAACACCATACTTCAGCAACAAAAACAAAATGAGTTGGGATATATTTCCTAATATTTTAAGAAGTAATACCTGAACAGGATATGAACTCAACAGGTGTCTTTTTTGTTAAACTCATTATGTGGATATTAGATGACAGATATATAGCAGAATGAATAACATTAGAAAATTGTGAACATTACAAATTTGAGGCAGTGTAAACTAACTTTTGGTGTTCCCTGCACACACACACACACACACACACACACACATGGTTGAACCACAAAATATATTATTTTTTGACATACTTGAACTTTTTCATTAAAAAAAAATACAATCGATATATAAAAGTAATTTGTAATTTTGCTCTAAATGCAAATATGGTCAAGTCACATGTGACTTCAGTATTGAGAGATTCTGTACTACAAAACTAAAGAGCACATAAAAGGTTATTCTACAATTATACTTTACAATTTGACATTATTAATTTAAAATGTAACAATTCATTACAACCTGACATTAATGCAACATATATCACTAGTGCCATATTGTATAAAATCAAGCATGCTCCACTTGGCATTTAAAAGATGCAAAACCTTTTACATAATATTAGAAATAATCTGCAATTCACTAAAAGTCAAGTTATGGATTGCATGTCACAGGTTTTTCAATTATGACTATATTCAAGCTTGCATGACATCTCTAACTCAAATGAAGGTTTGTCTCATAAATGCTTATACTTTCTTGATGGTAAATGTTTTATGATGCATGGGCAACAACGACCTATTAAATGAATCTTCCAACTTCACTACTGTAATATTGAGCAGCAGAGTTACATAATCCCTTGACTCTTAATCTTAGTGCCACAGGCAGAATTGACTGACCTGAAAATTACATGTACTGATTGTATTTCATCTTTAAAAACAATGAGAGGATGTCAGCCTTATTAATCAGGACAAGCAGCTCAATAGTAGAGTGTCCATAGTAAACTGTCCATAATCCAAGGATTATGCATAATTCAACTAAGGACTCATATTAGAGTCAGATCAACAAGATACAACTCAAAAACTGGTACCTTGTATCACAAAGTTAAGCACATCCAACAGCAGCATCTACTTGCATCTGCAATATCTGCAATTGCATGTGCTAGCAGTTCAAGGTCTACACAGCTTATTCTACCTATATTTTCAAGTAAAGATCATAGATCCTAATTGAAACCAGCCAGCAATCATTAAGAACATACAATGTTGGCAGCTTGTTCAGCCATAAGCACAGGTACATATGGTACATGGTCTAAACATGTACAACCCATGCAGAGTCCCATAAATCCAAAGGGGGGGGGCATGTAGCTGATGAAAACCTTAGCTTTTTGTTGTTGTTGTTGTGGGGCTTAACGCCATTTTTCAGCACACGATAGGCTATACATGGCGGCCAGTATTAATGGTGGAGGAAGAAACCGGGAAATCCCCGGAAAGAACCACGACCCACGAGAAGCTACTGGCAAGCTTTCACATATCCACATTCGGCCAATCCGAGACTCTGAACCCACGCAGACAGAGGTGAGATGGCAGTGATCCATAACGGAGAGCGCTTTAGACCACTCGGCCACTCGGGGCCCCTTTAGCTTTTTGTATGTTGGCTGATTAAAAATAACATTCAATTATTGTTTACTGCAGCTAATCATGATGTCAAAATTCAAATTTTGTTAAACACCGTTCAAGTAAAGCATGCACAAAAGTGCCCTTATTTACTCAGTATTAAGTAGAACATGACTTCATGGTTTCTCTCAAGCACGCAACCTGCATCTTTGAAGTTTCTCTGCAAGGACACTCCTTAACAAATCTTGAGAGTTCCACTAACTCAAACTAAGAAACATTCTTTCCATTAGGGGGACCCTTAATTTGTTACAGCTGCCAGGACCGCATGACTGTGAATTACGAATCAAGCGAAACTGAGCTTAACAATATTTATCTATCTTTTCAACAGATCCATTTAAAGACACAATTTCAGAATGTGAACATGTACCATAAATATTCACTTATGAGTCGATTCAAACTGCAAACAACAAAGATCCTAATCTGCCATAGCATAATGCGCCTACAGATCAGGATCTATGTTGTTTGCTGTATGGATTGCTCACAACAAACTGCACTGACCCAGACCTGCAGGCACATTATGGTCTGTGCATTTTGCAGTTGGACTCAACATATTTATCAAGTATATACAGTAAATCATCATTTTGCTGTTTTCTTATCAAAAATTTGTCTAGCAAACACTGATAGGGTTAGTGCACTAACATACAAGACATTGTAAATGTTAATGCACAGCAACACCATTTCCGTATCTGATAATAATCATCATTATTATCAATTACTGATTATAATGTGACTGTATGGTGAATTAAGATGTATTAACAGGACAATGATGTTCATGCTTATATAATGCAAGTGAAGGGCAAAGTTCTAATTAAACCGGGGCCTTAACTCCATTACAATTTGTCTGAATGGAGAACATGACCAAGGTCTTCCCAATGTAAAGAATCTTTGCAAATCTGATTTAAATTCAATCAGTCCTTCAAAAGATTTTGGTAAGAAATGAAAAGACAGGATAGGTTAAGGGACACAACCTGGCCTGGCCTGGCCTGGCCTGACCTGACCTGACCTGACCTGACTGATGGACATGGACAAACTCTATACCCCTCCACTGGAATGGAAGAGTGCTTAACAATTTTTCAGCCTTGTCCAGTCTTGATAATTAGTGCTAGACTGTGTCATAAAAAAAAATGATTCAGATCATCAAAATTTGCCTTTACAGCAGACCAAATGATTGATGAATTATATATTCTCTTCTGTGTTCATGTATAGTTAGGTACTTGCACAAATCCATGTAACCTTCCCTCAAAATACTCCATGAATTTGTAAGCCAGGAAAACACTGGATTAATGTTCACAAACTGACCAATCAAATAAAGGCCACTTTAAAGCCCCAATACTGCCATAAATAGCCAGACTTCTCGGTTTGAGGGAGAAATTACATGGCTCATAATGTGATGAAATGTCAGTATTATCTAGTTTTAATGGCACCCAATAATGTTTAGGATCAATATCTTTCAAGATTATATATCATTGAGATGATTTGGCTAATATGACTTGCATATAACGGCAGTATTAGGGCTTTAAGATTGCCTTTATTTGATTGGTCAATTTATCAACATTCAGTCAGCATTAACCTAGCCTGCAAACTCATATCAGTGTATTTCAAAAGCTAGCTTAAACTTGGCACTAACAGAGCAAGCCCTCTGGTGGACTTCTTTCTTTGTTAAGAACTGCAAAATAAAACAATCTGACAGAAAAGATGACAGGTGTTAATATTTGAAAAGCATTTATGCATTTGTGGTTTCATGATTACTCGATTCTCTATTAAAGTGTAAGTTCAACAAAATAATATTTTCATTAGCCATGCCAAGCCTAACACTTTATCAATAAAATTCTCAACATATTTCAGCAAGAAATCAAGCTGCCAATTAATAATTCAAAAACAAAGTGTAACACAACTGAACATGTAAAAATGTTCTATATCAATGATTTATTTTAAAATGACATACATATAGATGTTCACTGTTGCCAGTCTACAATTTTGTTCCCTTTTTTAAAACAGAAAGTTTGAAGAGTCACATGTGGAAATATCTTTGATCCAGGGGAAAATCTACATTAAATTTTCTGTGCCTTTGTATGAGTACATGCCAATACATACCCTTAATACTATGTGAAAGTTAACATTCACAAAGTATCCAATATTATCCAAGCAAATTATTGAATCTGCTTGAAATTTCTTCATTACGAACACTCACTGTTAAATCTGGGGTGGGGAAGATATATATTATTGTGTCAACAAGAGGCACTTTGAACAAGATGTGGGGCCTCGGTTGGCCAAGTGGTCTAAAGTGTTCACCTTTACCTATCACTGCCATCTTGCCTGTCCATATGGATTCAAGTCTCGTGCTCGGTCAATATGGGTATGTGAGAAAGCTTGCCAGCAGAAGAATTATTAATAAATGTAACAATACCATTATATACATGTGAAGTTCAATGTATAGCATATGAAAAGCAAGAATGAATAAGAATGTTTCTTTATAACTAATAATAAAAACTACTGCTTCGTCTTTATGAACAAAGTCATTTTCACTTCATCAATATCTACCTTTCTGTAATCAAAATTCTCAACACTGGGCCCATCAATAGAAACTGTCATTCAATTTTTCAGAGTAGGTATACCCATAGAATTTCCTAAGTTTTGTTTTCATCAGATTCTGGCGACTGAGCCCCCTGCAGTAGCAATAGGGGCAACAAGTAATCTGGTAGGTGCCTCAGATGCAGCTGGATATGAATCTTTGTTTTTCAGAGCTAGATTAGCCATATTCTTTGTGCTTGATACTGACTTGTTTTACAAAGTACATTTTTAATTTTTCATTGATATAAGTGACTCAAGCCATTTACAGTTGACAACTGGCATCCATGTAACATTTTCCTGTGTTATTCAGCTAAGTTCAGACTACAAAAACGTGTTATCCACGTAAATAATCCCCAAGGCACTATGCAGTCCAAAGTGCATCTCACACTCACAGTTTGCAATAAACATAAATTAACAACATGTGTAAATGACACCAAATCTTTGCCAACCTGTTCAACAATAGAGTATATCCACTGGTCATTCCTTATTCCTACTAACCGCATTTAACTGCTTCTCAAAACCGACTGACAGCTTGCAGTTAGCTGCAATCGTGTACAAATAATGCTTTATTCATCATCTACCGACATGATCGACTGACTGCCGCAGATAGTGAAAACGTATTTAAGTGGCCCGAGTCACTTATATCAATTAAAAATTTACTTTATAAATAAATCTGTCGCCAGCAACTTTTGCCATCAGTAAAAAATAGAACTGCTTTCAAAATTCTTTCACATTTGTCACCAAATGCGAAGCCGAGCGGAGGCCCTGTAGAATTACAGTCATCCTCAGTATACAGCAGCCCCTCAAATAATCCAGGTACGGTCATGGATTCCATCAAATTGGATACATTTAGTGATATAGTTGCTTTATTTGACCTGACCTGAGGGCTTACATACTTGGTAATCAGAATTCATTTTAATATGATAATACACCAATTTATACTGTCTCATGAAGATTAATACTCTTTTATGACATAGCTTTGACTGAACAAATTTGGTCCCACTAACAACACAGTATTTCCATGACTTCATGAACCATATTAAAATACGTAACACTGTAACAAAAGCAAAATACTGCTAAATGCTGCTACTTCATTGCCATTTTATTTTTAAAATCATTTTTTAAAGTCCATGTAAGCAAAATGAAATTTTGATGTCATTGTTTCCTACTGCAATACAAGACTAAAATTAACCAAATTTAAATTCACACCGATTTAAAAAAGTTCCATCATAAATTGAACTATTCAAGATCCTTTAAAAAAACTGTTCCTTGTAGCCACACATTGTTACATCAAAGTAACTGCCATGACCTAAATGGGATGCTGACAGTAGCCAGAAATTCACAATAGTTCGAAGAGTTTGTCATTAGACTACTTTGTTTATCACTCAAGTCATCATGGATGATGGGTTTCTTAACACCTAGTTATTATGGGTTTGTTATCACCCTAGTTATCAAGGGTTTGTTCTAACAATAGTTTGCCAAAAAAATTTGTTATCATGCTAGTGAGCCAAGGTTTGCTACCACACTATAATAGCAAGGGTTTGTTAATGATACTATTTAGCTAGGTTCTGTTATCACACTGTTAGCAAAGAACTGTTAGATACTAGTTAACATGGGTTTACCATGGGTTTACTATCACACTTGTTATTGGTTATCACACTACTTGGTGAATGAGGGATCAACTTTTTCCCCCTGGAAGACAATAAAGAAACTGCTATCAGATCACAAGCTGAATTGTGTGTTTTGTTTGCTGGTGATTAGTTGACAGTAGGGTTCTCTGCTTACAAGCTGAGTAATTTTTCTGCACACTTTAACACATAGACTTATGGGAAAAATTTGGGTATAGTGCCCACAACAGTTTTGAGAAGCAAATAAAATACATTGAGTGACATGGTGGCCTTCTTCATGGACATGACAGAAAGTCTACTTACATCAGAATCTGGCCCCTGGTCAGCACCAGGGCACTGGAAGGTAACATATTCATGGCAACGCTTGTGCACTGCAAAACTGCATACTGCAAAGAAAGAAAAAGAAAAGAGTTAAAAGTGTGTACCAGCATTTAGAACTTTCATTTAAGAATTTTTTTTAATTTATTCAAGAAGATGACAATTGCTTTCATTACTAAAAGCAACTGAACCCACTATAAAATCCCACTGTTCAACACTGAATTGGTTTCAAGGACTAAAAAATTATATTTCATTATCATTAGTCCATTATTTATATGCAAGTCAAATAATCTGTCTTAAAAAGCCACCACAAGAAAGTGTGAACAGTGAACTCAGACATGTGGTTGTTTAAAAGAGATCAATTCCTATGAAATAAGTTGATTATGGGATCTTGAAAAGGTGGCCGTTTAAAAATGGATGAATGCTCCTTATGATACCTCGTTTGATCCTAAATGAAAATGGTGCCAATCTGGCATCCAATTTGTCCACCACTGTAGCTAATTTAAAAATCTTGTTATCGCTGATGAATATCAGAAATTGTTTCAGCACTGATTAGTGACAAGGAAAAAATGGTCTCATCTTAAATTCCTGGAAATTCTTTTTTCAGCCACTGGCATGACAGTCCTTCCAAGGGACCTCACTTACAGCTTTGTTCGGTAATAGCTGTAGATTTTTTCCAATATAAGCCTCTTTTTTCCATCAAGTAGAAAATGCCTTTGCTATGTCTAATGCTAGGTCTAATGCTATGTCTAATACATCAAAATCTTTTTTGGAATACTGAATACTGGTATGTTGCTATGGTGTTCTTCAGTGTTCTCAAAGAAAAAGTTTTATGTCAGTTTTGATGTTGGATCAAACGAACCTGGATAATGAGAAAATGATAGAGAATGTAGTGAAAAAAAAGCAAGTGCTCTTTTGTAGAAATTGTGTCACAACTTACTTACAATACAAAGACCTTTGTGTAATTCAAACAATATCCCTGCAAGGAATATACAACCAGCCAAATCAAAACATGGAGTGTAATCAGACTGCTGTACATAGGCCCTTGTGTAATTTGACCAATATCACTGCATGGAATATATAGCCAGCCAATCAAAACATTAAGTATAATTGGACTGTATACTACTTCAGCTATGTTGGTTTGTTCAAAAAATTTCTATCCCACCAAATAACTATACAATAATTTCATCAAATTTACACAGTGGATCACGGGGACATTTCAGTTACACAAGAAATTCCTTAAATCTGATAAGTAAGGTCAAGGGTGCATTGCTACTGAATCAGATTGGTCTGCAACATGAGCCCAATATCATGTCATAAAATACTTTTTGCCCTGAATTGCATATAAGGCCCAATGGACTCTCTCACATGTTGTAAGATACTTTTTGCCCTGGACTGCATATAAGGCCCAATGGACTCTCCTGCATGTTGGAAGATACTTTTTGCACTCAAATGCATACAAGGTCAATCGTTCTCTCCTGCATGATGGAAGATACTTTTTGCTCTCAGATGCATACAAGACCCATCGTTCTCTCCTGCATGTTGGAAGATACTTTTTGACCTGGATTGCATATAAGGTCCAATGGACTCCTGCATGTTAGAAGATACTTTTTGCACTCAGATGCATACAAGGCCTATTGTTCTCTCCCGAATGTTGGAAGATACTTTCTGCCCTGGATTGCATACAAGGCCCAATGGACTCGGCTGCATGTTGGAAAATACTTTTTGCATTTTGATGCATACAAGGCCTATCATTCTCTCCCGCATGTTGGAAGATAATTTTGCCCTGGATTGCATATAAGGCCCAATGGACTCTCCCGCATGTTGGAAGATACTTTCTGCACTTGGATGCATACAAGGCCTATCGTTCTCTCCACATGTTGTAAGATACTTTTTGCACTTGGATGCATATAAGGCCCAATGGACTCGGCTGCATATTGGAAATACTTTTTGCACTTTGATGTATACAAGGCCTATCATTCTCTCCTGCATATTGGAAGATACTTCTTGCACTTGGATGCATACAAGGCCTATCATTCTCTCCTGCATATTGGAAGATACTTTTGCCCTGGATTGCATATAAGGCCCAATGGACTCTCCCACATGTTGGAAGATACTTTTTGCACTTGGATGCATACAAGGCCTATCGTTCTCTCCTGCATGTTGGAAGATACTTCTTGCACTTGGATGCATACAAGGCCCATCGTTCTCTCCTGCATGTTGTAAGATACTTTTTTAACTAATGCCTCTTTTGTCAGCAATATGTCTAGAGCTGGTCAGAAGTAGTCGAAGCAAAGTAGGTGAATTATATCTTTTATTGTCAAACAAAAGATCACATTCAAGACTTTTTATTGGTTTCTTTTTGAAATAAAGAATTCTGGTTTCATTTCTAACATTGGTTTTTTCTTTTTGTTTGTAAAACTATGTCAGTCTGTTCATCGTGTACATGTACTGCTGTTGGTGATAAACATGAACAAGACCCATTTATCACCAGTGCCAGCCTGATATGATATAATTACTTTATGTAAACTCCCATCAAGTTCATGAACCATGGCAATTATGGGTGATGTGTAACAACTGAGTAAAGCCCAAAAAGTGTCAATTATCATTAGTTTATCAACTGTATAACCATGATCCAGATTATAATAATATATGCAAACTGCTGATTACTCCAGTTCTAATACTGAGATTGCCTTATAAGGTAAAAGACTATCTTGTCAACAGAATGTATCACTGAAATTAATTACATATCTTGGTTTTGAAACTCTTCAAAGTAATCTGTTCTTTCCTTCCAAATTCTTGACCTCAACCCTACAAATCCAAATATGGCCATGATTGATATACATATGTAAATAAGCGAAATCACTTGGACTGGTGCAAAGATTTACCAATGAACTACATCCAATAATATGAGATTATCACAGAAGAATCACCCACTGAATCAAATGGAGACAAGAAGAATTTGTGAAACATACAGCAGAGATAAATGTCATAAATAAATATCAACCAAGTTTAGGTTACTGGAACAAAGAATCAAAGATAATTACCTTCATACATATTCAAACATTTTATATCACACAATTTATTAAACTTTACTGAGAATGTGAATTGTCCACATCAAGTCCTTGGGTGTACATGTATGATACAGTGTAATCTTTGTGGACATCAGCTGTTTTTCTTGCTGCATATTGAAAACAACTCAGTTAATCCACATGATTTATTCCAACACCTGTTTTTGTAAGTACATCTTAAACATAGTGTACATTCCAAACCAAATTAGTTACTTTTCAACTCTGAGTCTGGAAATTCTATGTACTATTGAAAAAATTATTAGAAATTTTTAAAATATGTTGTTCAGAAAACTGGAAGGTCCAGATATTTAGGCTCATCACAGTAGCCAGGATTGTGCTGATGTGCCATTAAACCCACCCCCCCATATATATATATATATATATATATATATATATATATATATATATATATATATATATACACATACATACATACATACACAGCCTCTTGTTTACAGGGGCCCCGAGTGGCCGAGTGGTCTAAAGCGCTGATCGTTACGGATCACTGCCATCTCACCTCTGTCTGCGTGAGTTCGAGTCCAGACTCGGCTAACGTGGGTACGTGAGAAAGCCTGCCAGTAGCTTCTCGTGGGTCGGTGGTTCTTCCCGGGGTTTTCCAGGGTTCTTCCTCCACCTTTAATACTGGCCGCCATGTATAGCCTATCTAGTGCTGAAAAATGGCGTTAAACCCTATAACAACAACAACAACAACTTGTTTACAATGCATTAACCAAAAGATGTACTTTGCAGTCACCTTTGGATGATGAAATTCAATCATTAGGCCAATGGATGGTTCATTTACAGTAGAACATCCTCAAGTTCTTGTAAGAAAATGAAGGGAACATAATACAAGATCCTTCTTGCAAAGCATATATATATGTGTGTGTATATATGTGTGTGTGTGTCTGTGTGTGTGTGTGTGTGTGTGTGTGTTATTACTAAGTCCTCTTGTATGACTGCAAAACATACATATGTGGACACTCTGCAGATATTATTAATTTCTGCGAGAGCGACAGGTGTAAGGTGTAGTTGTTTGCATGTTGGCATACTTCTATGTTACTTTCATTTACTGAAGCTGAAATTTCTTTGGATATTGTACTTGTGGAATGATCTAAGCATGCAGTTAACCAAAATGACTGCTCCCATGCACTTGAAGAATCAGCTTGAGGTTATCTAAAGTTTAATTATTAGCAGTTATTAAAATAGGGAAAATGAATTTTTCCAGGCTAGACAATTCCAGCTTCTGAAAGTGTAATGAATGAATTACCAAATATATAAAATGTGAAGAAAAAAAAGTTATTGGTTATTTTGTTATACAATTTATCTCTAACTCCATGAAGTGAATGACAAAGTAGAGCTATCAGGTTTTGATAGTTGCACCTCTGAACTAACCCATACTACACTAATCAATCATACACCAAAACATAGGGAATTAAGTTCTTTAAAAATATCTACGCTATACAAGTCTTTTTTAAACAGCCAGTATAACCAGTGAGGAAAATCAGGGAAATTCTTTTCTTTAACAAAATAATCCTATGCAAAATATGAAACCGTTAAGCACAACCTATATGCATGTTTTATCACAACATTCTCTTATATTATCGCAGCGCGTTTTATCACAAAGTCCCCTAATATCATTACAAAGCATACATGTGTGTTTTATCAAAATATAATCTTATATCATTACAAATAGCTACTTGTAACCTTAAGATGTTAACTGGGATGGTTTATACATGTAAAAAATAGACATGGACCTGCCCTTTGCTTGGAAGTATAGCAGTGGATAATAACTGAGAGACAAATGAGTGTCAAGAGACAAATATATATGAGACAATTAACTGACAAGAAAGAAATAAGTGACAAGAGACCTTGCCAATTCCACCTTTTATTTAAATAATACATAAAGGAAGTTAAACAAACTTCAACACTGCAGTTAATCTAAGGTGTGGAGGGGAGTATGCATTAACAAACATATAAAAGGACACCAAAGTGAGCACTATGTGACTTTCTGCCAATAATGGCTCAACAATAAAGTTATGGAAAGGATCATACTTAGGTGTATATTGCTTTTCTCAAAACTGCTGACCTTATATACTTGCTTATAAGTCAAGTCCAACTGCAAACTGCACAGAAACAGATCTGCCATTGCATAATGTGCCGTAGATCTGGGTCTGTGAAGTTTGTTAGGAGTAATCAGTAGAACAAACAACACAGACCCCAATGTGCAGGTACATTATGTTACTGCAGATCAGGATCTTTGTTGTTTGCAGTTTGACAAAACTTGTAAGTGAGTATATACAGTATGTGTTCATAGAGTTAAGTTAAGGACATATGGTATTAATTGTAAGGAAAACTGGAAACCAGCCTGAAAATGGGTGAACATAAAATAGAATATATATGGGTTTGGTTGGCCAAGATTGGTTGATGATGAAAGTTATTTTGTAGGAAATAGTTGTAACTGAAAAAAAAAGAGAGACATCGTTTTCTTGATGGAATTTCAGTCCTTTAACAGTCTTGAGCTTGGAACACTCATTCTTGAAATTAGCACCTGACTCTTTGGTGCCGAATTGAAAGCACGTTTCAAACACATGTAGGTCCAGAAAATGCCACGGCTCATATCCTTTTCTCTATACAGAAGCTGTCATCCAGGTTTCATTTATACTGATAAATAAAGGTTTGATCATGAGCAATCAAAAATTTAAAGTTACTGAATTTTTTAATATCATGGTGTTTGCATAGGTTTACTATGGGAACTGAATTAGTACTGTGAGTCATTACAAGGCTACTTGTAACACTTGCACAGAAGCAGTTTCTTCATCATGCTAGTAAGCTGTTCCATACACTATATATGTCACCACTGTTCAATGTGATTTACTGCCCTATAATATGAATGAAGCCAGGGCAACCAATCTTGCTCTGCACCATGCATCCTAGATTAACATCTCTTGCCTCTTGCATGTTAACACACAAAAAAACAGATTTAGTATCTGTTGTTAAATGAAACCTCTCCAGCAATCAGAATAATATCTTCATATAACCTGTGAAATAAATCAACTGAGATATAATTCTGTTATCACATTTAACCATCCAAGGTCTGCTGCCAATAACTGGGGAAAAATCTCATCAGTTTATTAGGCATGGGGGGGGGGGATCTAGGTGCATGGAAATGGATTACTTTGGGATTCAAGAAAACACAATTACTCATACTATACAGCAGTACTAAGGGCATCACCAAACTATGACTATTTACACAACTTTACCAGACTTCAGAGCCTGTAAGGGCATCATCAAACTATGACTATTCACACAACTTTACCAGACTTCAGAGCCTGTAAAGGCATCACCAAACTATGACTATTTACACAACTTTACCAGACTTCAGAGCCTGTAAGGGCATCACCAAACTATGACTACTTACACAAATTTACCAGACTTCAGGGCTTAGAACATCTTCACTTAGAATCGATGTGTCAACCCTATCTACACGTTGGCAAATCGATCAGATAATTCGGTGCTTAAGGGTCTGTGACTTTCAATGAATGTGGTGGCAAGCAACTGCATCTAATCAAAATAAAGTTGTTCAAATCTGAACACTGTTCCAACATGAATGATACAAGGGAAGTACACAACTGGAATTGATTGATTAATAAGCAATTTTCCACTGCCAGTCCATGTTTATACAAATACATCCTTTCCCTCAAAAAAACCTGTACTGGCTTTTCTAAAGTATGTAATCATACTTTTGATGTTAAACTTACAAAGCATCCTTTTGAAGTCAGTTGCCTCCGCCATTTTCGGCCAGTGTACAAAGCAACAATGCACCGCTGTTACACGCTACTGGTTAGTTGGCATTACATACACAGGGAGACAGCTCATGAAATCCAATAGATGTCGCTATGCTAAATCACTCAAATATCTGATCAATCCGCCAAGGTGTAGACAGGGTTAACATATCGGAACCATGGCTAGCAAAGATGGTCCAAGAATGACATTACCGAACTATGGCTACTTACACAACTTTACCAGACATCAGAGCCAAAGAGGGTATTACCAAACTATGCCTACTTACACAACTTTACCAGACTTCAGAGCCTAGAAGGGTATTATCAAACGATGACTACTTGGAAACTTTACCAGACTTCAGGGCCAAAAAGGGCATTACCAAACTATGACTAATTACACAGCTTTACCACACTTCAGAGCCCAGAATGGCATTACCAAACTATGACTACTTACACAGTTTTACCACACTTCAAAGCCTCGTAGGGCATTACCAAACTATGACTACTTACACACCTTTACCACACTTCAAAGCCTAGTTGGGCATTACCAAACTATGACTACTTACACAGCTTTACCATGCTTCAAAGCCTAGTTGGGCATTACCAAACTATGACTACTTGCACAGCTTTACCACACTTCAAAGCCTAGTTGGGCATTACCAAACTGTGACTACTTACACAGCTTTACCAGACTTCAAAGCCTCGTAGGGCATTACCAAACTATGACTACTTACACAGCTTTACCACACTTCAAAGCCTAGTTGGGCATTACCAAACTATGACTACTTAAACAGCTTTACCACACTTCAAAACCTAGTTGGGTATTACCAAACTATGACTACTTACACAGCTTTACCACACTTCAAGACCTAGAAGAGCATTATCAAACTATGATACTTACACAACTTTATCACACTTCAAAGCCTAGTAGGGCATTACCAAACAATGACTACTGACAAACTTTACCAGACTTCAGGGCCTAGAAGGGTATTACGAAACAATAACTACTTGTACAACTTTACCCGACTCCTGGGCCAACATAACACAACTCACAACAGAGTAGGACTCGCTATTCACACCAATGTATCAGAACATCAAAATACTGTAATAATGATAATTTGAATCCAACTGCAAACTGCATAGATCCAGATCCAAGTCTATGTAGTTTGTTAGGAGTAATGAGAAGAAACAAAGAAGGAAGACCCTAATCCACAAATGCAGTAACAGATCATGTTCTATGTTGTTTGCAGCAGTTGTCCTGATCTATAAGCAAGTAGATACAGTATGTCATTAACCCCTTGGCACCATGTTTATGAGGTTGAACCACAGCATCCAGGTCATTTAAGATACATCAAAGTGGGTGGTACTACAGAAATGTAGACAGATGTTAGATCTACAATTATACCAATTCTCGATTTCTACTCCCATTAAAAAATACAGAGAAAATTTTTTTTGGCAACTTGAATCTTTTTACATCAAAAATGTGCCCATTGTCAGAATGGGGTTTTGTATCCAGATTTTAGACTTTTGGCCAGAGATCTAAGGCAGACTGGTCTGAACTGCACACAGACAGGTGAACCTTTGTAAAAAGTAGGATAAGTTGGGGATTTGGAATAAAAAGTGGCCAGGACACGAAAATGATGGGACCAATAAGCAAAAAAATTATAAAAATTAAAAAAAAATAAAAACTCTAAACTTTTACCCTTCTGCACATGTGCACGCACAATAGCCAATGAAAAATGACATTTCTGGCACAACTAGGCATCAGGCTAAATGAAAATCTCTTGAAAGCAGTTGTATTTGGATGTATTCAGAAGTAGCCCCCAAAATGCATTTCCTACTCCAATTTCAGGCGAAAATGACAAAAATCTCCATGGGTTAAAGAATTAATTGTAAACTCAGAGAACATCATAATACAAAAAATTTGACTGATATTACTGTAATCTGCTTAACAACTCAAGGCATATCAATGAATAACTACCAAATGGACATGCATACAAAAACCCCAAGGACTATGTGGTGACGTCACTATCAAATGGATCTGCATACAAAATGCCCATGATCTATTAGTGACTCTATATGTAACAGGAATATATAATAACACAATATTCAAGACATATTTTACTGAAGCAAATGAAATATTGGTAGATACATGTCAACTGGTTCATATCAACATATAAAAATTCCCTCAACTCTTGTTCCTGATATATTTACCTTGGTTTGACTTCTGTGCTAATAATATGCACAATGAAATCACATCCTGTGTCATCTTTGTCAAATCTGCATAAAAGACACAATATTTTGCATATGTGGGAGCTCTGACACAATATTTGTGATGGGTGTGTGACCTGTATAATTTTGATTCTGACACAATATTCATCATGGAGGTCTGACCTCTATAATTTTGATCCTGACACAATATTCCTGATGGAAGTCTAAGCATTATAATTTTGATTCTGACACAATATTCATGAACGTAACCAGCTGTACTTTTTCCAGAGTATATGCTGGAAAAGGATGGAATACCATGGAAAAACATGGAAAACCCTGGAAAACTGGAAAATTTAAATATTCTGCAGAATTTAGCATGGAAACCCTGGACATTGTGCATGGAAAATGCTGGACATGCCTGGAAAATGCTGGAAAATGCTGGACATGCCTGGAAAATGCTGGACATTTTGGACTTTGATTTTTTTTCAGCATGGAAAACCCTGGAAAATGATGGACATTTTAGACTTAGAATTTTGTCAGCATGGAAAACCCTGGAAAAGCATGAACAGCTTGGACTTTGAATTTTTTGGATAAATTTCAGCATGGAAAACCCTGGAAAAGAACTTAGTCAATTTTCAAGATTGGTACTTAAAATTATTTTTAGTTCTCTCTGGTCAACTGATTAGAGTTTGTCCTATCCTTCAACTATCAAGATCCAAGTACCTAAAGAATGAGCAATCATGACTAAACTGCACTACAACACAGATTTTTCAACTTGAAACTATACTGTTATTTCAAACCTATGATACATATATACTGAGAAATAGAGGACACAATTCAAACAAACAAATGAAACCATGCGCTCACACACATTTGATCACTGCTTTAAAAAGACAAACCACAAGTGTTAAAGTAGTACATCATTTGTTGTATGTACAAACATGTGTAATTAAATGTTCAAGATCAAATAAACATAATAATACAAAAATGTTGGTGTAACACAAACTTTACATGTATGAAAAAATATCCTGAAAAAAATAGTTAAATCCTGACCAGAAAATATCTGGTGCATATACAATCATAAATATGTCCAAATCTGTTCACCACATCAGCTTGACACTACAATGCAGAAGTATGAAGTTCTGCTGTCCAATGATGAGAGCCATTTTAGTCGTTTTCATGATGATTCCAGGGGAGAACAGCACCATAAATGTCATTTCCAATTTCAACGACGATAATAGGTTCTCGAAGACACTCAATCCCGACTATCATAGCACCTCCCCTAAAAGTAGATCACAATGGGAGAAAGCTTATTATTTGAAGAAAGAAAAAACAAAGATTCAAAAATCATTTTCATAGAGAATCACACTAACATTACTTCATATCTGACATTTCTGAGGCATTGTTTCTTCATGTTGATATCAATGCATGTTATTATCTATTTAAATTCACATATAGAACTAATACAAAGAGACAGGTACATCACTGAAGTATGGAAGTATACAAAAACAGCAGCAGAAATCTTAAGACAAATTTATATTTTTCATATACACTAAGCTTTTTGCTGTCCAAGTATTTCAGTATTGTACCTAACTTCTTGAGCAGTTCAGGATGGAAAGATCTCATATGAGTAATGAGAGTTTGTTTGTGACTCAGCAACTTCAGGCAGTTATGGTCTGGACATTAGTTGCTTAAAATTTAATTACCAGTCATACATGTAATAAAGTACATGTATCACTGACAGTTAAATTGTAAGCAAGGATACGACTACGAGCCCCTGTGGCCTGTCTGAAAGAATAAATTTAAGATAAGTCTTGAAGCCAATAAATTATATAGTGTTGGACGGTGCATCACAGTTTATTCTTGGGCAAACAAGATGAAGTCAAGACTCCGTTTATTTCATACTCACCTATATATCTGGGTGTCCAATTTGTGTTGTCTTCTTTCCATTTGTGTTCCACACCTTGTCACAATATTGCTTCTCAAGTTCTTGGTTGTAAAATTTGTCTTTCTAAAACCACTTCACTGTAAACCGATCATTCCCTAAAATATCCAAATCACGGCGTTGGTATTCGATGTATTAAATATTAACTCTTTGGATAAATTATAAGTCAGAAACGAACAAAATTTCTGATTTTTCTGTGGAGTATTCGCCTTCTTGCATCCTAGTCACGTTTTTGTCATGCAGAAATAGCCGAGGTTGCTCTGTATGATGATGGCTGATGAAGCTGACTATGATGGGATATAAAATTATGAACTTCTACTCAACGCATGTTAAAATAATTTCTTTAACCAAATACTACATTAAAAAAGCCGACATATTTCAAGTTCATGTGTTAGAACAAAATTTTCAGCCAAAAAAAAAAGAAGAAACAATACGAAAAATGTTTCTGTAAATTTTGGTTCAAAATTTTGGCACCGTAAAAGACTCTGGATAACCAGTCTGGAATTTGGGCGCAATTTTCAATTAGAGTGTTGTTGAAATTGTACAACAGAAAATATTCCAGGATTTTAAGATGACCACTGAACCAGAAATAGCCCTGGTTATATGGGTGAATGATCGTCCCATTAAGGGAGGCATCATTTGTATGGCTGATATTCACTCGCCACGAAACGAAATGAAGGAATATCGCATGGGAGAGAAAGTGATGGCGATTTGTCATGGATTCAAGGGATACCATGAGTGTATTATTGCAAAAATTGCAGGTAAGTCATTACTCAGTCCAAATGTAACAAATGTAGCAAAATTATTCGCATGGCCACTAAGCACCTTAGCTGCGAAAGACTTCGCGTGACATGAAATTTATGGAAAGCTATTAAGAAATATATCCTATGGAACAATTTCTTTTTTATGTCCTTTGAAGACTGATAAATTAAACGTCAAGCCTGTAAGGATATTGATGGGTATGTGTTATGTTTTAAGCTTTGTTTACATAACTCGCAATATTTTTACTTGTCCCTAATGCACAATGATCAGTCATCTCATGACTGTCTTTCTAAAAGTTGATACATGCCGGCCTTGCGAATATACATTTCCAAAATGTAAATTTCACTTTAAATTTTATTCACCCAATGGTTTTTGTATTTTTGACCTTTTCGTTATTATTTTCCAGACACTGTAGCAATAAGTTATATTTGTTTTAATTAATTTCAGACTGTTGAAAACATACTGGTAGATCTCATTTTCAACAAATTAATCTCTGATTCAGATTATGGTCTGTTTCTGTCTATCCAATTTATATTCAGCTAGTTCAGTAATATTTAATAGTAACTTATTGTATAATCAATGAGAATGTACAGCTGTAAACTGTTGCAAATGATCATAAATTTTCCTCACCAAAAATACTTGTTTAGTTTGTGTCCTTTAATTTCAGAAAAAAGTTGCAAGGCACAATATGTAAACAACTTGATGGTGACAGCTTCATTGAAATTCTTCGATCTTTTAATTTGTACCAATCAAGTGTGAGGTAATACCATAACTGTTGTCTTCAAATTCAAATGTCTTGAACATTAACCACCTGGAGTTTTAATGGCTTTTCCTCTTATGTGAATGCAGTTTGTGAGCAATAAGTTTGCAAATGTTTTTTTTTTTTTTAGAAGGTCTATTGACAGACACTGGACACAAATCCAACCATCAGAGCATTATTGTTCAGCTTATACCTACTGGCTATGATTGAATTATCACATAAGCCTATATAAATATAGCTATATATCATAAATTTAAAATGGTGAGTGGCTCAGTTAATCCTTTTCTATTAATTTTCATTTACATGTGCAGATGCAATTCATAGAAATTAAGGTGTTGATTTCACATGCCTCAAACATGTCTGTTTATTCCTTCTATATCATACATCACTAAATCTCTGGGAAAGTTTCACAGGCTCAAGCATAGATTTACAGCTCAAGGAATTGTTGTCAGGTGCTAATTTTGAAGTCTGACATGATTTTCTAATCTTGCAGCAAAGGTGATACATCCATACCAGAAAGTCAGAAGCATCCTATGGATGGAAAGGATGAAAAAAACAACAGACAGGTATAATTTTAATTGTGTTTAAAGACATGCCCCTAGATTAACACTGCAGACTTGTTATTTTCTGTTTTAATTAGCAACTGTCATTTTTTAAACAAATTTTGAACTGCAATATATGCCTATAAATCCTAAATTTCTTAAATGTTAACTTCAGGACAATGCATTGTTTCTGTTTTGACATTAAACAATATATTGCCCTTTTGTCAGTCATTTAAATTATTATTTATGTATGGTTACTCTGATAAAAAATAATTCAAGATCTAATGGCTTGTAAATTTTTTTATTTTAATCTGTATGTATCTACATGTATGCAATAAACATAAATCAGAAAAGGAACCACCAGTCAGTATAAACATTAAGGCAGGTTAATGCTATTATTTACATTTGAAGGGAAAAAAATTATGAGTGTATATGGATGATATAATGTATTTATTGACAACTGCTGCATGCAAGAGGTTTTGGGTTGCAAATTAAAAAAGGATTTTCTACATTTTACAGAATAAGAAACAGAAGACAGTATCCCAAAAGGGAAGACCAAGTAAAAATGCTGGAAACTCGGAGACAAAACTGGTATTAAAGTGTTTTCATATTGGTGTCATCTGTCCATCTGTCAGTAAACTTTTGATTATGTCTTCTGATCTTCAAAAACTTATCATATCAGATGCAGTAAGATTTAAGAATTTAAAGGTGACATGTTGGATTTCTATACAATAACATATAAAAAGAATTCACATGGTTTATGTTAACCTTATTCATATAGCACATCAATTCATTGAAATATGAAATTTTTTTGGCCAGCATTATTGGTAAACAAAATAGCAAAGAAAGCTTTATTGCATGCAGGAGAAACTGAAAGTAGATGAAACCTCCATCTAAATTATTAAACTGCCAGAAAACTGGACACAACTATTAGACTTCTAAGCCACATATGAAGTGACGTGCAGCTTTTACATGTCATGCTATTGCATCTCTGTCCAAATCCCATGAGAATCTAATAATGTACTGACCCTGATGTGTCACATGCTGTTACACTGTTCTCTACATGCACTCAACAAAGATATTTTGTTTTTGTCTGTCCAGTTTTGTTACAACTTTTGTTAACATTATTGCTTGATATTCCTGGGCTTGATTAAGAAAATAAAACTCAATCCCAAATAAGAACCAGAGGTTTTGCTGTGCTTTTCTTGGGTAACTTTTGAGACAAGATTTGAAGTGATTCAGGTGTTCCGTAACATGGCTTTAACAAATTTTCAGTCATATTGCTACGATGTCTGCAGTGTGGTAGTTTATAGTGATGTCTAGCACTGGGATATCATGCCACAGACATGTAGCATAATGACTCCCACCTAGTCACATTATCCTGACACCAGGCTGACCAGTCCTAGCACTAACCTCTTAATGCTGAGCACCAAGCGAGGCAGCTACTAGTACCATTCAGGAGCAGAGAGGGTGAACAGACCATTTGTCTGAATCGTCATTTGTCTAAAAAATAAAGGTTCCTACGAAGGCTGAAAAAACAATGTCAATAACGTTAAACTGAAGCCTCTAACCGAGATTATTTCCATACGGTTTAAAACGGATAATAAATCGTTTGGGTTAGCTCATTTTTGTTATCCCATGGTTGACTCTTTGTTTTCATTTTATAGTGCGTTTCGTTTACTTGCCGGGTCACTCAATATTGGTTGTTCACCCTCTCTGCTGCTATAAATTAAACAGCCAGTATAAATAATATTATCAATAATGAATATTGGAGAACCACATTCAGCTAAATTAGCTCGAGAGCGACTGGAGGCAATTAAAAAATATTTACCTGTTCGTGATTCTGTTAAGCAACAACTACAATCACGTCAGGAATCTCAAGTTGAATTTGCAGAGGATACAAAACAATTATTTAAACCTATTACAGAAACCACTAAAGGTCTACTTCCTGCTTTAGAAAAAACTGCTAAAGCAACTGGAAAAATAGCAGAAAGGACTAAGAAAACGAAAAAGATTCTACGAGACCTTCCGGCTGAAATAGCTGCGGCTCAGCCACAATTACAAGAAGAAGTACAACAAGTACTTGAGAGTGTTGACAAAGTTCGTGAGAAGGTCGGTGACGTAAAAGATCTTGTTACGCCAAAACCAAAATCAGAATCAAAACCACCAGCCCGATTTACTGAAGAAGGTCGTAGATTACTTCGGGATAACCCTATCGAACTTGCAGCAGCAGGATATTCACATCGTAATATATTATTAGATCCAGAAACCGCCAGTGTTTCAAAAAAGAACTGGGTTCCCTTTGTATTTCGAAAGTCCCGTAGTATATCTAGAATTTCTGGTGATCAAAACAAAAATGAATTTGAAAATTTTGTAAGACAAGTTGAAGAGGCTAAAAGATTGCACTTACCCGGATATATGTCATCGCCGGAAAAATTGCTATTCAGACAACCTCATGTTGAGGAAGAAGAAACAACTGGAAGTGGATTTACTAATCAAGGAAGCGGTTTTATTACTTGTCCTAATAACGTCCTTGCCGATGTTGAAAGACTAAAAATCCTCATCGGAGGAAAACGAGCTGGTAATAATTCTCCAGAAATAATTAATGAGGCAGCTGATATTTGTAAACGATTATTTACAGGCGGTATCATGGATATTAATGTGTATCGGTCTCTCATTAATGAAATCGCCGATGACTACCACAGTGATTAAATATAATTAAATACAGTTACTATAATAAAATGATCGTACATAGTACTCAACGTGGACCAACCATGGTCAGGGTAATAAATTCACGATTACCAGTATACAAAACGACCTACGGAGATGGACTAGGTGATGTTGTTCAAGGTTTATTTAGAAGAATAGCCCCAAAAGCAATACCGATTGCAAAGCAACTGGGAATGAAAGCTATTGATGTTGTTCGTGAAAAAGGTATTGGTGCTATTGGTGATGTTGCTAGTAAAACATTCTCAGTAATCAAAGATAGACTAGCACGATTAATACGACGAAAACCTCAGCCAGTAAAATTACCTAGCACTGAAGTAATGCCAGCAAATGTCAGTAAAATAATAAATCAAGCTGCTAATCAAAAACTAGCAGAATTGGCTAGTGTACCAATGTCAGAAAAAGAAAAAATATAACCGCTAGTCTGATAGCAGGAAGTGGTCTTCGTGTTTGACGATAGCAAATATAATAAAGATGTTCATACGTATATCTGATCCCGCATTCGACATGGACGCACCAGTACTCACAGATGAGTCTGTGCGTGATTATCAATATTATTCTTATGACGCATGAATTCCAGATCAGCGTGGACGAATTGAACTTCAGGTTCAAGATTCAAGTAGATATTTCTTACCCGCTGAAGCATTTATTGAAGTAGAAGGTGAAATTTTAAATATCGCTAATCCTGCAGTACCAGTAGCATATGGAGACGATGTTAGTGTTGGTTTTGTTAATAATGGTATTATGGCATTATTTGATAGCGCTACGTATATGATTGACGGAAAAAATATTGAATCCATTCAGAAAGACGTTGACGTCACTACAACAATACTTGGTCTTGCAAGATACAGCGATGATTATTCAAGATCAACTAGTCCATCAATGATGTTTGTAAAAGATACTTCTAATTCTCCAGAGTATCAACAATATGAAATAGGACGACCAAGAAATTTTGCTAGAAACGCTGATGTGGATGTACAAAGGATGATTATTAATGTAGATCCAGATTTCAACTTAGGATTTAGATCACGTCCAGCAATGTTAAAGGGTAATAGAAGAGTGTTTTCATGTGCGATTCCACTGTCACATATCTTTGGATTCTGTAGAAATGTCAGAAAAGTCATTTTCGGAGCTAAGCACACAGTTGTACTTGTACGAAAAGCAACCGACAATGATGCAATATGGCGACCTATTGGTGATGCTGGTAAAGTAATTCTGACAAAACTTTCATTATGGATGCCAGTAATGACTCCATCAATATCTGAAGAAGATCGGTTACTTGCTTTCATGGGCAGCGGTGGTAAATCGATGTTATCATGGTTAACAATGACCACAGATTCTATCCAGAGTAACAATAATGGTTTATTTACATGGCAAATAGCTTCTCAGCAAAGAATAGCCGCACCACGACATATATTTATTGCATTTCAAGATGCTGCACGGGTAAATGATCAAACACGTAGCATTATGATATTTGATAATCTTGGTGTTTCTGAGGTTTCGTTGAGGATAAATGGACATCAAGAACCATCCGAGGATATATTACTCAATTTCGATCAAAATCATGTACCACGTGCATATCATCGTCTGATGACGTTTACAAATATCACAGTTAGATTTTACAACCTTATATCCGATTTATAAATTTTCAATAGAACATTTAGATTTAACCAGACAATCAGTAGTTGATATACATTTTCGAGCTCGTGTTATTGCCAATTACAGAGCAATCGCTGTTATACTCAGCGATAAATCAATGTTACTTGAAGGTGTTGATGGTCGCATGAGAGTTGTTGATGCTCCAGTAGAAAACATGTAATTAGATCGCTCATAATATTATAATGTCATATAATCACGTTAGTGTTAGTCTGACTCCTGGTCAGATTAAAAGGCTACAATCAGCATCAAAAAATAACTGTGGAATAAAAATATCGCTAAAGAAAGAACAGATGAGCGGTGCAAATAAATTATCGTTGACCGAGCGTCAGTTCAGAAACTTCAATGAAGCCAAAAAATCAAATAAAGGTATAAAACTTAATCTTTCTGCGAGTGCCATTAAAGACATCGCTAAAACGGGTGGTATATTTCCACTTCTCGCAGCTATACCAGCATTAATAGCCGCCGCAACCCCAGCTGTTGCAAAAGCAGCTGCATTAGGCGCTGTTGGAACCGCTGATGGAATGGAGTTAAAGAAAGCAACGGGTCAAGGAATTATGCACGCAGAAAACTTAAAAAAAAAGATCACGGGCAAAACAACACGGAAGACGTCTAAGAGCACCAAACGTTCCACAGCCGGGCCGTCTAAGATTACTAGGCCCAGCGTACGGTCGCGGTCTAAGATTACCAGAGACCCCACATTCATGGTACTGAAAGGGTCTAAGACTTCCCGGGACAGTTCATTGATTCTGCCTAAGTCTAATTTTGATTTACTCGATGCTGCTAAAAAATTAAAAATAAAAAACTTCAGAGGAGTTTTTATGCGTGATCAATTACCAAACCAACCAAACAATATTGAAACTGGTATTATTAATCTCGATAAAAACTCTGGCCCAGGCACTCATTGGGTTGCGTATGCAATTGATCCACGTGGAATTATTTATTTTCATTCATATGGACTAGCACCACCAACAGAGTTTTTTGAGTATGTCAGCGGCATGCAAAATACTCCAATCTGGTATTCAACATTATCAACACAAAAATGATCTGATCCGCCAATATGTGGTCGTGAAGTACTCGCTGTGCTTGATGCTGTATCAAAATCAGCAAACCCACCTCATAAAGTCGTGCATGAATATACTACGACGTCACATTTAAATAGACATTAATAAATATAATGGTAGATATTTACGGAAGATCTTCTCGTGGTAAAGCTCATCAGCAAGCTGATTTATCTAAATATGCAACTCGTGATCAGCTCAGAAATGAGATTGATGATTTATTAAATATTACAAGTGTGGATCAAAATGAAGTCGTTGTTTTTCAGGATAAACAAGGACGATTAAAGACAAGTAATATACAACTGCCAGATGTACTCATACGAATTCCTAATGCGGTTGTTAATAATAACCTTCCTTTTACTGATCAAGGTAAAATACAAGATTCCGGTAAGTCAGTTTACGATTTTATCAAGCGAGCTGGTGATTCATTCACGGGTTACATTTTCATGAATCGAAATAAAATTATAGACCTTGGAAACCCAACCGCAGATGCGGAAGCTGCAATAAAGAAATATGTCGACGATCAAGAATCTAAGTACGTATTAGTCAACGGCGGTATAATGCGTGCATTTCTCAACATGAATAACAATGGTATTAATAATCTCAGAACACCAGAATCTGATTTTGATGCTGCGACGAAAAAATACGTTGATGATAAGGAAATTCCTATGACAACTTCGCTAAAAACAATCAATGACGAAATGACTACACTCAATAATACTTTTTCTAGACATGTAGAAACGTTCTTAAATTTTCGTAGAAACATAAGCAAAACCATTAAAGAATTTTTGGGGAACAACCAACCGTTGACATAAAACTCTCCGACGTTAACATGAAACTCAATGACATTGTCAGTGGAATACCTAATATTGTTCAAAAAACTAATCTGATTAAAATTCCACACGGACAAATTAACAATATCGTGTACACAGTAGCATCGGGATCTTCAACATGGACACCACAAAATAACAGTCTCGAACATACCGCAGAAGTAACTGGGTTATACAGGCTGTCCATGTACGGTTTGGAAATTACTGCGCCCACTTCATCATCACCGAATATATATCATAATCCTCTACTGGTGATGCAAAATAAAAACACTAAAGAAATATTTACGTTGACATCAACGGAAATGCCTCCGAGACGTTACTGGTGGTGTCTGGAATTCGTAGCTGAAACCCCTTATTTAATTACATAACGTCACTAAGTATAATGAATCAAAACCAAGGACCCCAGTCCTACATCGATGTTCAACGTCACAGATATAATCAAGTATGTATATGTCAGATTGAATTAAAAAATATCATCGACGATTATACAGTAAAAGTAAAAAAAAATATCGCAGACGTATGGTTGTCATTGATACAATTGTTTACTCAGTTTCCGCAATTGTTGCTGGGGCCGGATTATTATCATCAACAATAACAATGACAGCGCCTGCAGTTGTAACAATTGTCGTTTCAACTTCAACGACTATCGCAGGCGTTCTCAGTATTATAGCTAAGAAGATATCTGCATGTACAAATGATAAATTGCACGAGTATATAATAAAATTACATACAGTAACAACAGCCTATTCTAAATTACCGTCATATATTTCGTTGTACCTCAGTGATGGTAAAATATCTGATGAGGAGTTCGCAACGATAATGAAAACCTATGACGAAGCATTCAGAATCGCTAGCGATTCAAAAAAAAGTGACAAAAAAAGTCACTCACAATAACCAAGGCGAAAAAATGGAGAATTAAATAATAATAATAATAATAATAATAATAATAATAATAATAATAATAATAATAATAATAATAATAATAAGAATAATAATGACTGAGTCTTCGGCAGCGTCAAGAGAATTACTTCAACAGATCGTCACTAATACAACCCCGTCAAAAACTACGATGATCTCATTAAGTTCGACCAATCCTGAGTTTAGCGTTAACTTTCCAACCGCAATTCCTGCAAAAGAAATAGCCCTAGCACAATTACGAGTTTATTATAGCTGGCCAAATATTAGATCAAAACCATTTGGTGGACTACAGCCAAATAATTCATTAGTATTTGCAAATAAGAATAAACCTGATGGAACTCCTGATTGGCAAGTAGTTAGTATTCCAACGGGCAATTATCAAATAGAACAAATCAACGATGAGTTCCAACGCAGAATTAAATCTATTACAGGAAAAGAATCCAAAATAGCAATTACTGTTTACGAACCAACATTATCAGCGGCGATTGAAATAAATTCTCCTGATTATGTTGTAGATATTTATCAAAGTTCGATTAGATCAGTATTAGTTTGGCCTGAAGTTGAACTAGTTTATAAAGGCCCACCAGAACCACAACGATCTGATTTCGTTATAGATGTTGAACAATTTATAAAAATCCCAGAATATCGAAAAACGTATCCATTCATTGAGAATCCGGATACTTATCGTGGTTATACACATTATACTCATTTTATAGATTTCATTCAGGATAAGAAAGGTACAACAGGTACAACAAGAATAGCAACAATTAACGTTGAAGAAATTAACTCAAAATCAAGACCAATTAAATCTGAAAATGAACGTGTACTTAATGATCTAAGAAATTTATCTTCCAGCATCAACACTTCCTACAACGATGATTTAAAAAATCAGATAGTTGAAACAATATAGCATTTGAATCAAGTTGCATCAGACTTAGAATATGCAAATAAGGCTATCGTTGACAGAGCAAAAACATTAAACGCACCGGTAAATAGATTTTTCACTGATTATATAGTTAATAAAGACGGCCCAATTCAGCGTGTAAGTTATAAACGTTTATTTACAACAGTATTTCTTAAATATTATGGAATTACAGAAGAACAGCTACCAACATTTGTAATTCCAGGATTTAACTCTGAAGAGCTAAAGAAATCCGTTAATGATCTTATTGATGAACATTTTCAAAGAATATGCGATTCATGGAGAAAATTAGTCCCACCACCAACCATTCTTAAATATAATAATGATCCATACGGTGGAGGTCGCCATATCTCACCTGGTATTGTTAATATAACATCAACGATCGCAGTCAATTTAGTATGCGATGCAGTTGATGGTAGTTATCAAATAGATTTTTCAAAGTCTAGCCACCGCAGTGGCACTGCGGAGCAAGGATATATATTATATACATTCAGTCCTCAAGTGCCCCCAGGGTGGTTAATTGTATCTGAGCCAATTAATCCAGTTTATCTACGTGTACATAATCCGCTATTATCAAGAATAAAGTTCAAGCAGGAAACATTCTTGATTTAAGAAATGAGGAATTGCATATTAATCTATATGTACGGTCATAGACGTTATCGTAGAGCGTCTGAGTAAATATTTCCTGATATAATCAAGGAAAATAAATAATCTGATTCTGAATTTTTTTTTACTGATTTTTCATCATAATCTGATAGGCTAAATACGCATCAGATTATTAAATTTTGCTAGATTTTTCATTTAGTCGTGTAAATACCCCATCAGATTATTAAATTTTGCTAGATTTCTTCAATCTGATGGGTTAGACAGTATTCAAAATCATTAAAATTTAATTGATAATCAATTCCTATGGTTAAAGCAATTGCACATGTAATAAAGCGAGATAACTCTGCTCTCTCTCTCTCTCTCTGCAGAGCAAATTAAATGATTATATCCCTTTATGTACTACGTTTGATTTATAGACAACGAAGATATCTTGTTTTCTTTCAATTATTTAGCGATTTAATTGTTCTCTGTAAGCAATTAGCTGTTAGTGAAGCAGCAATTTGTAACAGAGAGGGATATTGATGCATCTTTCGACTCTGATAACCTTAAATTCACGTCGGTTTATACAAGTGCGTTGAATTACAAATCAAAGTTATTTTTAGCTCTTATAACACATGTATTTTGACCTAACGAACGATAACTCATACAGAAAATGTAATGTGCGATTATTTTATGAATTATGTTTGAAAAATTGAAGTAAATTCACGCTACAGTTCTACAATAACTGATTTTATTCTGTTAGTAAATACATGTCCAGAGTAATCACATGTGAGACAGTGCGAATAGTTATATATTTAAATTTAACTATATATTCATAAGAGATGCGGTGGCCGAGGTGTTAAGGCGTTTGCACGCAGATCAACTTCTGTAGACTCGCTGTGTGTTCGAGTCTCCAAAAATGCTAAAGATATATTATCTTGCATTCGGCGACGGATGCTATTTATAATTGGGGGGTCAGGGGAATCAAAGCCATAACAGACAAAATACACTCTCCCACCATACCACCACGTGGTGGGTGTACTTTTGCACTCCCCGGGGTTTGTGTATGGGGGGGAGTGTACAAAATCTGTTGTGGATTTCGAGGATTCCCCGTCATCATCATTGTATATATTCATAATCATATAATCATATGTTTGTGTCGTCCAAAAATATAATCAAAATCATAATCATATGTATATATAGTCATAATCATACAATCATATGTTTGTGCCATCCTCAAAAAATATAATCAAAATCATAATCATATGTATATATAATCATGATCATACAATCATATGTTCATTAGGATAAGTTTACGAAAAGTTAGGATAAGTTTAGGATAAGTTTGGATAAGTTTATGTTTGTGCTGTTAAGTTTATGTTTGTTGTTAAGTTTATGTTTGTTGTTAAGTTTATATTTGTGCTGTCTGCAAAAAATCAAAATCAAAATCATAATCATAATTATATAATCATATGTTCATTAGGATAAGTTTAGGATAAGTTTATGTGTTGTGTTTGTGTCGTTAATAAAAATTACGGATCACCCTCTGAACTTTCTAGGATGTTGTTTGACAACCTAGGAGTTCACATGGGGTTGAGTCTGTATAAATGTGTTTCATCTAATTTCGAATATCCTCTGAGCTTTCTAGGATGTTGTTTGACAACCTAGGAGTTCACATGGTGATATATTTCGAATGCCCCTGAGCTTGCTAGAATGTTGTTTGGCAATCTAGGAGCTCATATGGGGTTGTGTTGTGATTATATGTTTTGTGAATATTTTTTATTTTAAAGAAATATTTATTATATAATGAACTATGAAAACATCAATGATATTATTTCTGCTATTAAAAAGTTAAAATATGACGGAATAAAAATATCTGATAATCTTGATCCTCAGAAAATTATATGCGATTTTGAATCATTATAACAACGAAAATTTGAGAATAAATACACATCACCTTCCAATTATAGATTCGTGAAATTAATTTATCAATCTATGTTAGAATCCTTGGCAATGGTAAACGACACACAGATGAAGCTATTTGCACCTCTTGCACGTTCAATCGAACAAATAAGAACTGAATTGTCTCACGAGTACGAAAGAAAAAAGATTGTGGACAATCGTGTAATGCAATTGAGAAAAATTATGTTATTTGATTCTGTCAAAAATGAAAGTGACACTGAGAGCAGCGACAGTGAAAGTGGACCTTTGACTGTGGTGATTGCTAAACAAAACCCTTGGCAAAATTGACAGAGTCGAACTATACAGTAATAAAATATTTATTTGTTTTGTTTTTTTATTATTTTAAGTTAAGAGGATAGAGTTATCTCACATATTCAAATATTATCCGCTGATCATATTTTATTGAATATGCAGATTTGTATGTTTTATTTGCGACAAATTGTACCGATTGTGGATATATGCAAAAATATCTCGCAGCTGCATTTATTGATGGAAAAGTTATTTCTTGGCCTGTTTCTGTATGTATGGCTTTAATGGCTCTCTTTTTAAATACTTTACACCTTCCTGTATTTCCACGTGCTGAATTTTGACTATGTGTAATAGCTTGCAGGTTACATAAATGATTATTTTTGGGATTTCCATCAATGTGATCAACTACAAGTTGATGACCCCATAAAAACATTCGTATACGAATCTATGTGATAAATAACATTTATTTTTAATGGTATTGAATTTAAAATAAACAACGTTATCAAGATTACCGACTGGTTTTTTTAATCGACAGTTTCTGATCACACCATCACGTGATGCTTCATAATTTTTAATGATTGGATGTGCCACAAATTCGTTTTGCTCCATTTATATATATATATATATATATAATATTATTTGTTTAAATCATTGTTTTGAAATCTGGCCAGATAATCTTCCACGGTTTTTATAGGAGATTTACATGACAATGTCAAAGTATTATGTTTTTTGTCATAATATCGTTTTAATTCTCTACATTTTTTACCGCCGCATTTTGCACATAACTGAGTTTTTCCTCTGACTCCAACACCACATTCCACACACGGTTTTGGTCCTAGACTACCATTTTTACCGCTTTGCATATGGTAGCAGCAGAATTCATTCACGCATTCTCTGTTACAAGGAGAAGTATATCCAATTTTGAGATAAGCACATTTCTTCTTTGTTTCAAACATTATATATATACTAAAATTTAATTTAAATATTTGTCTTAATTATAATGGAGGAATTATCCATCATTGAGCCTTCCGCAGTCTCAGCGGGAACTAGATTTGATCTTGACAGACTATCAGAATATAAATTTAGTGTTTCGATGCAAGATCTAGCCTTAACAAATGAGGATATAACCGAACGTATCCGTGAAGCCAAGAAGGAATTTTGTGACAATGGTGCGGCTCATGTGTGGTCAACATTCAGAGTTGGAAATGTTGTCAATATGATGGCTGACAAACGAGGAAGAATAATTATTAACCACCTTGATGTTCAAAAGTATTTTATTTTAATAAAATGTATTGTAGGGACAGACGACGATACTTGGATTATCCGTGACAAGCGTGATCCAGTCCGCATACAGTCAGGAAATAATATTGTTCTCTTGAGTAATAAATCTAAGCCCGGAGCACTGACTGGTATTGACAAACCATGTTATGAACGTAGATACCCTGTGACTGCGGTTGTATATGCAATATATCCGCTGAATAATAAACCTGACGTTGGAGATCTCAAACCGATGAGACTGTCAGAGTCAAGAATAAACTGAGTGGATGAACGGGTAACAGAACATTTCACAAACGCGATACGTGGTAATGGTTTAACAGATTTACGACGTAAAAAAATAAATACGTGGGCAGAATCAATTAAAGATACTGGAGCATCTATTAAAGATGTTGCTGAGTTGAGAAAGCTATTAACATTTCCAATAACAGTGAAGACGTTAACAGGAGAGATTTTATATAAATCGAAATATGAATCAAGAGGAGCTTCGATAGATATTATTGATCACAATGCACATGCATGGACTAATGCTGTAACAATATTTCCACGAGACAGAACGGTTAAATTTTATAATAGTCACATATTTGATTTTATCAAAAATATCAGTAAAAGTGACCCTGTATCTGTTTGGTTATTTCAAAGTTCAGAATATGATCATTATGATCAGTTTGTACGGCCTGGTGGGGGATATTTATCGTACAGAATCTCTTCATGTAGAAATGAAACATCTTGCGCTGAAATATACTTCTGACGATCTCAAAGTTAGACAATTACTGATTAATTGTTTTACCGTTCCATCGGTAGCGGCTCATTTAGCTCAGGAGAAAAATTCGTGGAAACCGACACGATCAGAATTTATTGAAGATATCCAGAAAAGTTGTATAGAATATGGACACGGTGGATTATGGAATACTAAATATAAGTATAATGACGTTATCTCCGTTGATATGGTAGCATGTTATCCTGGGAGTTTTCTTGGATACGGAGAATGTTCTGAATACTTTAAGAGATTTGGACATCCATCACATGAGATGACCAGAGTTGCGATAAACGGATCCTTACCAGATTTTGACTTAACCGAATTTGCCTATATAGAATCATTTGAGTTTACAGAAAATCTCCATCCGATTACTTATGCTTGGTTTGGAAGACATTTTTCAGAAAAATGTTGGGTTCCAATAGTACTATTGCGATATATGCTTGATGTTTTTATTTTAATATTATTGAAGGTGAGTGAGGCAATTATATCATATCGGTTACAAAAGCAAGTTTGGTTACCAGAACCAAATAGATTTAATATTGATGATGCCAGGAAAGAATTTCCTAATCTTAATGAAGATGATATTATTAAAATTACTAATAATATACGTAAATGCAGAGATGAGCATGATGAAAAACTTGCAAAAGATCTTGGTAGAAAGATAATTGGTAAATTTACTCAAGGAGGAGCCTATGATCATAAA
The DNA here is from genome assembly GCA_016617855.1 of Megalonaias nervosa. Taxonomy (NCBI): domain Eukaryota; kingdom Metazoa; phylum Mollusca; class Bivalvia; order Unionida; family Unionidae; genus Megalonaias; species Megalonaias nervosa. The sequence goes on from JAECUM010002475.1 coordinate 76,270, forward strand.
AGACACTGTACAAGATTGATTATGGACGATGCTGAACTCGATTTTATAATCGCTGATACAACAGAAAAAAACACATTTATAAATCGGAGTAATGCTTATTTGTCAGACGGAATCAAACTAGGTACAATTGTGAGTTATCTTGATGGTGACTCACCGCAGTTTACTCATTTAAGATCATCTATGTTGGTATATGTTTCTATAAATCTACTGTCTATGATAAATAGATTTCCTCGTGATGCTGTCAGAGTCGCCACGGATTCGTTCTACATAAATAAAAAATATACAGATTTGTTAAAACCGCTACTTGGTAATGGTGAATGGGGATCATGGAGAATAAAACAAGAAAATATACTTAGTTATTCTGAATCTGCAGACGTTGAAATTAAGGAAATATATTACAAAAATAATAATCAAGTATCAAAGTCAGCAGCACCATCTGTATATGATCCTGTAGCTAGACATAAGACTGTTTATCTTAATGGATGCGGTGGTTCAGGTAAAACAACACGTGCGATTAAATTATTCATGAATAATAATTCAGATATAATTGTTTTGACGCCGACACATAAACTCGCCAGAGATAAAAGAGCGAGGAGTAAAATCATGTACATACCATAGTTTCTTCAGATGGTGTGGAGACACATGGACTCATGAACGAATGGGTGAGAAATATATACCTAAATATATTATCTGGGACGAGGTAGACACGGTGTCATTAGAAATATTAAAAACATTTCTTGATTGGTTATTGACAAAGAATACTGCTGTAATAATGTGTGGTGATCATGGTCAACCACCACCCTTTATTGGTCAGTCTCCACATGAATGGCTGAAGAATAACTTAGATTATTATGAAGAAATACATGATGACCATAGAGCTATTGATGAACCGCTGAAAGAATTTAAAAGATTAATCAGACTACAACCAGACAGAGTACAATGTGAAATAATGCGATGAGTAATTCCAGAGACTTCTATGAATGATTTTCTAACTTTATGGAATCCCGCTGATTTAATAGTTGCAAGTAGAAAGATAGTTCGTGATGAACTACAGGATAAATTATTTCTGTTACATAAAGAAAAGTTTTCAGATCTACCTGTACCATTATGTTATCGCCCAGCAGATACCCGACGACAGAATATTGATGTTGAAATTCCTGGTGGTGGAATACAGAATCTTGTCTTGAATGATATTGTTTTAGTCGATATTAATGTTGTTGAGAATGCGCTGAGTATGAATAAATCACCGTGGACGTTAGGATACGCTATAACTATTCACTCGTCACAAGGGTTAACTATTTCTGATACAAATATCTGGATTATAGATGATCGGATCGAATGGTCAAATTTAGTCTATCTCGCAGTTTCTAGAGTCAGAAGAATATCTCAACTACATAGGGTTATTATGAATTTTACAGAAAATAATAATCAGACGGTTAATAATGACGTAATAAGAAAAAACTATCTGGTTATAAGCAATGTGACAAAAAAAAAATAAGCATGACTTTGATATTGATGCTGAATTTATTATAACACTAAAACAACGACAAAATAATCATTGTGCAAGCTGTAACTGTAATATGTTATGGCAATATTCGAATAATAATCCAAGACAATTTACCGTAGACAGAATTAATAGGGATCTTGGTCATACACGTGATAATGTGATGCTGATCTGTCTTGAATGCAATCGACGTAGAGGTTCTGGTTATGTAATTGTATGTGGTGGTAATTGTGTGTCTTTAGGAATTACCTGTAATTGTTCACGCACAAATCCACGTTGAGGGGCTGTCGAATCCAGTCTGTAGATTGGAGGTCTACCAGTGGATCTAACCACACTAGAAATTGTATGTGTAGTCACGCTCCAGATAGGATCGGTTGCTCTTTTTTTACCACCTTCAAGTTCGCCAGGTTCATATAAATATCTTACAGTTACATTACCTAATACTGGTTGAGGTTGATGTCTGTCATTGCTACGGGGTATATATTTTTTGTAATCGCATTAGAAGGTTTCATGGAAGTTGAACGAGTAATTTCGTTATTTAACGCAGCTATCACACTTGGTAACCTTGCAACCCATTCACGAGATCTCTCACCGGACTTAAAGTCAGTAGATATTTCTTTTGTGTATTGGTATCCAAATAACCGCTCAGCAAGAGTTCGATTAAATCGTTCAACAATTGCCTGATCACGATGAATTTCAGTGTGTCCTCGTCTGATTTTAACGTTATGTTTCTTCATCAACGATAATACTGCACCAAGAAATTCTTTGCCAGGATCAACCTGTAATAACTGTGGCCATTGCAAAGGTCCTTGCTGATAAATTCGTTCAAACACAGATGCAACATCAGATGCTGTCTTTTTGATAATGGTTCTGCTTCTTTATATCTACTTGCAACGTCAACGACAGTTAATGCGTATTTGCATGTGCGTGATTGACGTCTACCAATTTTAATGGTATCGTGTGGTAAAAATAAAATATCTGCTTGATGAACCTCATTAGGGACGCTGACATCAAAATGTGCATACTGAATTTTTTTAGGTGGTGGTAGATAAATTTGCCATATTGCCTGTCGTGCTAACCACACTGCAGCAACAGAACGTGAAACACTTGCTGCTTCAGATAATTTAGTAATAGCTGATCTGCCTCTCCAATATCCTCTTTGGCTATAATAATTGGATTCCATTATAATAGTTATATAATTAATTACCAGCCCCTAACATTATTTTACCTTCCATGGCAGATTTTACTAGAAAACTAGCGAGTTTTTCTCTAACAGATTTATTAGATATAGAATTTAATGCATGAATCAATTTTACATCTGCAAGATGCCGTTGTTGTAAATCTTTACTTTTATACGCAACGTCATGAACATGACATGCTTGATGAATCTTATTTATTGGATACTCTCCTGATCTTGGTTGATCTTGATTATCAAGTCGGATATCAAGTCGAGTTCCAGGACCACAATAATTATATCCAGGAAGATGTTTCTCACCTGGGTATTTAGCCCATGGAATTCCTGGTAATTTCAATAATGAAGCGGCAATATCTCCTCCTGTCTTTGTTTTGACAAATTTGTATTTCTTCGTGCCACATTTTACACATTTGCCTGTCAGAGCACGTCGTTTATTTTTTGTTGTTATTGTCGTTAGTTCAGCAGTGGGTGTAGACGCTAGACGTTCTACACCGAACACAATATAGACTCATATTATTTACTATATGGATATAATTGACTTTTCGGCGACACGAAAACAGGAACCAGTAAAACATCATCCAGCTTTACCAAATTCGATAAGGATGATTATAATAGGTCCATCTGGATCAGGTAAAACACAACTATTATTAAATTTAATAATGCGATGGTTAAAATGGAGTAAACTGTATTTGGTAGCACCATTTGTAGATGATCAACAGTTACGAAGTACTTAAAGATTTTAATGAAAATGCAAAATTGCTGAATGAAAACGGTGATGATGTTGTTGATTTTATTACCGATATTGATGAGGCCCCATCTGTAGATGACCTAGATGGATTTATTACTAATTTAGTGGTGTACGATGACGTTATGCTGGACAGACAATCAAATCCAGCTAGAATATTTTCTCGAGGTAGACATAAAAATACAGACGTGATTTATGTTACACAAAGATATACACAAATACCTAAAGTGATCGGAGACAACTGCAATATTTTAGTCGTGTTTAATGGAGCAGATAATTATACTTTACAGAATATTTATTATACTTGGTGTTCAGGGGATATGGATATGATGAAGTTCAAAAACTTTTTTGCTCAAGCACAAGCTGTTCCGTTTGTAAATTTACATGATCCAAGATCCAGATATCGTATAGGTCTGGACAAAATCTTTGGTTAATTTACAGCAGCAGGCAGGGCGAACGACAAAAATTGAGTGACCCGCGAGTAAACTAAACGCACTATAACATAAAAAACAAAAAGTAAAAAATAAAATAAGAAAAATGAGCTAACTAAAACGATTTATTATCCATTTTTCAAACTATATGGTAATAATAAAAGTTAGGAGGTTCGGTTTAGCGTTATTGACCTTATTTTTCAGCCCCTGTAGGAACCTTTATTTTATGAAATTTGCTCGAAACCAATTTGTAGGGTTCACCCTGCCTGCTGCTCAAAGTAATATACACTCAGTCCTAAACTGGAATAATATGATGTTTATATCTAGGTAACCAACAGTGGAGAGACAAGATGTTTAAAGTGTGTCTGGAGTTGCGACATGACCCAGCAATGGAAGGAATAATTATGTAATTCCTGTTAGTGTCATGGTGAACTTAGAAATATGATCATGAATGAATTGACTTTGTTTGACTTATGTTTCATTTCTGTTGGTTTTAACGGCTTTTTGAACGTAAATTCTGCATATAATAAAATTAAATGCAGCAGCAGTACTTCCTTTGTCATGGGAATACATATCTTCTTGGTGCCTTTAAATTAATATGTTTTCAAAAGTATCTCACAACTTGTTTGTTATTAGAACTTCTCCAATGGACCTAAAATATGTTTGTTTCTTTCTCACAGATGCTGTCT
>JAECUM010002476.1:0-12012 GCA_016617855.1 Megalonaias nervosa
ACACATACAATTTCAAGCGTGGTTAGATCCACTGGAAGACCTGCCATATACAGACTAGATTCTACTGCCCCTCAGCGTGGATTTGTACGTAAACAATTACAAGTAATTCCTGCAGATACACAATTACCACCACGTTCACTTATGTAAATTAGCACCAGGGCGTCCAGCGCCCCGACGTCGATTACATTCAAGACAGGTCAGCATCACATTTTCACGTGTATGACCAAGATCACTATTAATTCTGTCTACGGTAAATTGTCTTGGATTATTACTCGAATATTGCCATAACATTATTGTGTTACAGCTTGCACAATGATTATTCTGTAGTTGCTTTAGTGTTATAATAAATTCAATATCAATATCAAAGTCACGCTTATTTTTTGTCACATTGTTTATAACCCGCTAATTTTTTATTTATTACAGCAGCGTCATTAGTAATTTCCTCAGTTATCACGTAATCTATAATAACCCTATGTAGTTGAGTTATTCTTCTAACACGAGATACTGCAAGATAGACTAAGTTTGACCATTCGATACGATCATCTACAATCCAGATATTTGTATCAGAGATAGTTAATCCCTGTGACGAATGAATCGTTATAGCGTATCCTAACATCCACGGTGATTTTGCCATGTTTAATGCGCTCTCAACAACATCAATGGCAACCAAAACAATGTCATTCAGTACAAGATTTTGTACTCAGACATTTTCAGTGTCTCCACCTGGTATTTCAACTTCAATATTCTGTCGTCGAGTATCTGCTGGGCGATAACACAAAGGTACAGGTAACGTTGGAAACTTTTCTTTATGCAACGTAAATAATTTCTTTTGCAGTTCATCACGAACTATCTTTCTACTTGCGACTATCAAATCAGCAGGCTTCCATAAAGTCCAAAAATCATTCATAGTTGTCTCTGCAATTACTTTACGCATTATCTCACATTGTATTTTATCTGGTTGTAGTCTGATTAATCTTTTAAGTTCTTTCAATAGCTCTTTTTAGTGTTTCTAACGACACCGTGCATATCTCGTCCCATATAATATACTTAGGTATATATTTTTCACCCATTCGCTCAGGAGTCCACATGTCTCCGCACCATCTAAAGAAACTATGATATGTACATGATTTTACTCCTCGTTCTTTTATTTCTCTAGCAAGTTTATGTGTAGGTATCAAAACAATTATATCTGAACTATTATTCATAAATAAATTAATCGCACGAGTTGTTTTACCTGACCCTCCACACCCATTAAGATAAACAGTCTTATGTCTAGCCACAGGATCGTACACAGATGGTGCTGATGATTTTGATGCTTGATTATTATTTCTGTAATATATTTCCTTAATTTCAACATCGGCAAATTCAGAATAACTAAGTATATTTTCTTGTTTTATCCTCCACGTCCCCCATTCACCATTACCGAGTAGCGGTTTTAATAAATCCTTATATTTTTTATGTATATAAAATGAATCCGTAGCGACTCTGACAGCGTGACGAGGAAATCTATTTATCATCGATGGTAGGTTTATCGAAACATAAGCTAACATCGAAGATCTTAAATGAGTAAATTGTGGTGAGTCGCCATCAAGGTAGCTCACAATGATACCTAGTTTTGTTCTATCTGATAAATAAGCATTACATCGACTTATAAATGTGTTTTTCTCCGTTGTATCAGCGATTATAAAATCTAGTTCAGCGTCGTCCATAATCAATCTTGTACACACTCGTTTATAATCGTATGAACCACCTTGAGTAAACTTACTGATTATCTTTCTACCAAGATCTTTTGCAAGTTTTTCATCGTGCTCATTCCTGCATTTACTTATTTTAATGACATGATCTTCATCAATATCAGGGAATTCTTTCCTGGCATCATCGACACTAAATCTATCCAGTTCTGGTAACCAAACTTGCTTCTGTGAACTATACGATATAATTGCTTCAGTTACCCTCAACGATATTAAAAATCCAGCATCAAGCATATACCGCAATAGTACTATCGGAACCCAACAGTTTTCTGAAAAATGTCTTCCAAACCAAACATAAGTAATCGCATGGAGATCTTCTCTAAACTCGAATGATTCTACATAAGCAAATCCTGTTAGGTCAAAATCTGGTCCTTGGGGAAGGGGTCCGTTTATTGCAACCCTGGTCATCTCATGTGTAGGATGTCCGAGTCTTTTAAAGTATTTAGAACATTCCCCATATCCAAGAAAACTCCCAGGATAACATGCAGCCATATCAACTGAGATAACGTCACTATAATCGTATTTGGTATTCCATAATCCACCGTGTCCATATTCTATACAACTTTTTTTGACATCCTCAAGGAATTCTGATCGTGTTGTTTTCCATGAATTTTTCTCCTGAGCGAAATGGGCAGCAACCGATGGTACGGTAAAACAGTTATTCAGTAATTGTCCAACTATGACATTATCAGAGGTATATTTCAGTGCAAGATGTTCCATTTTTTCATGAAGAGATTCTGTACGGTAAATATCACCGTTAGGCCGTACAAACTGATCGTAATCGTATTCTGAACTTTCAAATAACCAAACAGACACAGGGTCACTTTTACTTATATTTCTGATAAAATCAAATATATGACCATCATAAAACTTAACTTTTCTATCTCGTGGAAATATCGTTACAGCATTAGTCCATGCATGTGCATTATGATCGACGATTGTTATTGGGTCTCCATTTTTTATATATTTTGGTTCGTATAATATCTCTCCGGTTAGTGTTTTTACTGTTATTGGAAATCTTAATAACTTCTCTAGTTCAGCAACATCCTTAATAGATGCACCAGTATCTTTAACCGTTTCTGCCCATGTATCTATTTTTTTTACGTCTTAAATCTGTTAAGCCATTACCACGTATCGCATTTGTAAAATGTTCTGTAACTCGTTCAGCTACACAGTTTATTCTTGATATTTTCATCGGCTTGAGATCCGCAACATTAGGTTTATCATTTAGCGAATATATTGCGTAGACAACTGCAGTCGCTGGAGAACCTTGTACATAGTAAGGTTTATCAATGCCAGTAAGTATTCCAGGTTTGGATCTGTTATTTAAGAGAACAATATTGCTTTCCGACTGCACACGGACTGCATCACGCTTATCACGAATAATCCAGATATCGTCATCTGTCTCTACAATAAATTTTATTAAAATAAAATATTTTTGATTATCAAGGTGGTTAATAATAACCCTTCCTCGTTTGTCGTTCATCATATTAACGACATGTCCTATCCTGAAAGTTGACCATACATGAGCAGCGCCATCATTACGAAATTTCTTTTTGGCTTCACGGATACGTTTAGCTATATCCGCATTTGTTAAAGCTAGATCTTGCATCGAAACACTAAATTTATATTCTGGTATTCTGTCAAGATCAAATCTAGCAGGGGAGGGCTCAATTGCGGATAATTCCTCCATTATTATAATTAAGACAAATTTTTAAATTGAATTTTTGTATATATATAATGATTGAAACCAAGAACAGGTGTATTTGGCTTAAACTTGGTCATATCTCTCATTGTGATAAACCATGTATAAATGAATACTGCGGAAATCACATGCAATGCATCAAACATGGAAGTACAGGACCAAAACCATGTGTGCAATGCGGTGTTGGAGTCAGAGGAAAAACTCAATTGTGTTTAAAATGTGGCGGAAAAAATACAGGGAATTAAAACGATATTATGACAAAAAAAATACCTTGTCAGGTAAATCTCCTATAAAAACCGTAGAGGATTATCTGACCAGATTTCAGAATAATGATTTAGACAAATAATATTATTATATAAATGGAGCAAAACGAATTTGTAGCACATCCGATCATCAAAAATTATGAAGCGTCTCGTGATGGCGTGATCAGGAACTGCCGATCAAAAAAACCAGTCGGTAGTCTTGATAAATTTGGTTATTTTAGATTCAATGTTGGTAAAGGTAAAAATTATTTTTCACATAGGTTTATATTTGAATGTCATTTTGGATTGATTGAAAATGGACTTGTAGTTGATCATATTGATGGGAATCACCAGAATAATAATTTATCTAATCTGCAAGTTATAACACAGAGTCAGAATTCTAGACGTGGAAATACTGGAAAATGTAAAGTATTCGTAAAGAGAGCTATTAAATCCATAAATACAGAAACAGACCAAGAAATAACTTTCCCATCAATTAGTGCAGCTGCAAAACATTTTGGCACACATCCACAATCAGTACAATTTGTTGCAAATAAAACATACAAATCTGCATTTTCAATAAAATATAATCAGCGGATAATATTTGAATATGTCATATAACTATTTCTTAACAGTTCGACTGTCAGTTTTACCAAGGCTTTTGTTTAGCCATAATTACAGTCAAGGGTCCACCTTCACCGTCGCTGCTCTCAGTGTCACTTTTGACAGAATCAGATAGCATAATCTTTCTTAATTGCATTACACGATCGTCCATAATTTTTTTTCTTTCATATTCACGAGACAGTTCGGATTTAACCTTTTCGATTGAGCGTGCAAGAGGTGCAAATAGCTTTACCTGATCATCGTTTACCATAGCTAGTGATTCAAGCATAGATTGATAGATTAATTTTATAAATCTGTAGTTTGAAGGCAGTGTATATTTATTTTCAAATTTTCTCTGTTGCAGTAATTCAAAATCGCACATAATTTTCTGAGGGTCGAGATTATCAGATATTTTTATTCCGTTATGTTTTAGTTTTTTAATAGCAGAAATAATATCAGCAATATTTTCATTGTTCATATATATATATCTTTATTTCTTTAAAATAAAAAAATATTAGCCCCCATGACCTTTTTTTTGTCAGGGGGCTGTTTTTGTGTGATATATGGCTATGAAATATATACAGATGGTTTATGATTTTGATTTCAGCACAACATATATTATATGGTTCAGATGGTTTATGATTTTGAATTTGATTTTGGACGGCACAAACATATAGATGATTCTATGAACATGAAATATATACAAATGGTGATGACGGGGAATCTTGTCTACGTCCAACAGATTTTGTACACTCTCCCCCCAATACAAAACCCCGGGGAGTGTAAAAGGTACACCCCTCAAGGGTGTATGGTAGGAGAGTGTATTTTGTCTGTTGTGGATTTCGAGGAAATGCTCCGGGTTCCCCCAATTAAATAGCATCAGTCGCCAAATGCAAGATAATACATCTTTAGCATTTTTTGAGACTCGAACACGCGAGAGTCTGCAGAACTTCGATCTACGTCCAACCGTCTTACCACTTCGGCCATCGCTCTCTTATCAATAATACAGTTAAATTTAAGTATGTAAAATATTTGCGCTGTCTCACAGGACTTGTATTACTAATGTAGCGTGTATTTACTTTAATTTTTCAAAATTAATAAAATAATCGCACGTATGAGTTATCGTTCGTTAAGGTCAAAATACATGTGTTAGAGCTAAAAATAACTCTACGTACTTGGTATATAAAACTGACGTGAGTTTAAGGTTATTAGAGTCAAATTATCCCTCTCTGTTGCAAATTGCTGCTTCACTAACAGCGATGCTTACAGAGAGAGGGTAGATCACTAAATAATTAACGAAAAACGATATATATCGTGTCCGTACGGGGACTGAAATACCTCTATAGATAACATGTATTACAAGGGAGATAATCATTTAATTTGCTCTACAGAGAGACAGAGCAGAGTTATCGCGCTTCATTATATAATCAATTACAGTGAAAAAAATAATTTTTATCTGCGTTTTGAGAGAAATGTATATAGAGACCTGCCAAGTGTTACAATTTAGACCCTCACGGAGCAAGAAATCTGACTAAAAAACAAGCAAAAATAACATAAAACAAGCAAAAGTAACATAAAACAATTAAATTTTCTCAGATCTATAATATTTTCTGAATAATGCGCCGATTGCAAAAGAATTTGTTCGCTAAACGAACAATGTTTGGTGCGCTATCACATGTACTGTATAAGTACGACAACTGTAATATTTACTCTACGAGCGTATGTACAAATTAATATATAACGTCTCTCCTCTTAGGTCCACAATGTTGCCATCTTGATTTGTGAGTTTGAAATTCATTCTTGTCAATAATGGATTATGTACACGCAAATAGACCTGATTTTTTGGCTCAGACACAATGAGCCATCCGGGTGGTACCATAGGGGTGAATGTATGTAGTACATATCCTTGCTGGACCTGGTTAGATTTTGAAAGATCTACTTGATAGCTACTATCAATTGCGTCACATACTAGATTGACTGCAATTGTCGATGTTATATTAACAATGCCTGGCGATATATGACGGCCTCCACCGTATGGATCGTTGTTATGTTTAAGAATAACCGGTGGTGGGGCTAATTTTCTCCACGCTGCATATATTTTAGGGAAATATTCATCAATGACATCGTTGAGTGTTTTCTTCATTTCAGCGTTATTTAAATCTGGTATTATAAATGTTTGTAAATCTTCTTCTGTTATTTTGTAATGATCAAGAAATAATTGCTTAAATTCTGGATTTGTGTAAGGATTTCCATCGAGTTTAGTCGCAACGTTTATAATACTTCGACTGGCGATGTATAAATCAAATAGGATCCTATTTAAATGTTTTATTGACACGATTATCTGATTTTTTACATCGTCATAATGTTGAGATAATGAAATAAATAAATTTCTTAAATCATTAAGTGTTTTATCGTATTCGGGTTTAAGAAATTCTAAAAATTCTTTAAAAAATATTTCATCAACAATCTCTCTAGTAACCTGCGTCCTGACATTTCTGATAACACCAAATGCTGATCTAGTTATCTTAGGGGTCCTTCGACCGTCGAAATCAGTAAAGTAATATCTATCGTCGCTTGGATCATATTCAAATAATATATAAGACCATGGTCGTTTTTTTTTTTTTCGATATTCTGGATCTTTAATGAATTTTTTTTCCGTTGTGAGAAATTCATTTTTAGTTGGTTCTGGAATTCCATTTGAGTTTTGGTCTGGAGGAACATCAGGCCATCCTAATACTGATCTAATCGAACTTTGATAAATATCTACAGAGTAATCAGGGGAATTTATTTCGATCACCGCAGATAGTGTTGGTTCGTATACACCAATTGTCATTTTTGATTCTTTTCCTGTAATAGATTTAATTCTGCGTTGAAATTCATCGTTGATCTGTTCTATCTGATAACTACCAGTTGGAATACTAACTACTTGCCAATCAGGAGTTCCATCAAGTTTATTCTTATTTGCGAATACTAGTGAATTATTTGGTTGTAACCCCCCAAATGGTTTTGATCTAATATTAGGCCAGCTATAATAAACTCGAAGCTGCGCTAACGCTATTTCTTTTGCAGGAATTGCGGTTGGAAAGTTAACGCTAAACTCAGGATTGGTCGAACTTAATGAAATCATTGTAGTTTTTGACGGAGTCGTATTAGTGACGATCTGCTGAAGTAACTCTCTTGACGTTGTCAAGGACTCAGACATTATTATTATTGTTACTATTTAATTCTCCATTTTGGCTATCGTTAGTAGCGATTATGAATGCTTCATCGTAGGTTTTCATTATTGTTGCAATTTCCTCGTCGGATATTTTACCATCACTAAGATAAAATGAAACACATGAAGTTAGTTTAGAATAGGCTGCTGTTGCTGTGTGTAATTTTATTATGTACTCGCGTAATTTATCATTTGTGCACGTAGATATCTTTTTAGCGATAATACTGAGAATACCTGCGCATGTTGTTGAAGTTGAAACAATAATCGTTACAATTGCTGGAGCTGTCATTGTTATCGTTGATAATAATAATCCGGATCCAGCAACAATAGCAGAAACTGAGTAAACGATTATATCAATGACAACCATACGTCTGCGATATTCTTTTACTTTTACTGTATAATTGTCAATGATATTTTTTAGTTTGGTCAGACATTCACATACTTGATTATATCTGTGACGTTGAACGTCAATTGAAGTTTCATTCATTATACTATGACGTTAAGTAATTAATTGGTGAGTTTGGTTACAAATTCCAGACACCACCAGTAACTAGCAGCAGCTATGTTTATCAGATAATTCCAACGTAAATATTTCCTCAGAATCTTTATCCAATATTACAGATACAGTTCTAGAAGAATTACCAGTTGATGGAGATGTAGTAAATATTCTAAAATCTACACTGCTAAGGACGGACAACCTATACACACCAGCAATTTCCGCAGTGTATTTGATGGTTTTATTTTGTGGTGTCCACGTGGCTGATCCTGATGCTACTGTGTATACGATATTGACGATCTGATTGTGAGGAATTTTAATCAGATTAGTTTTTTGAACAATGTCGTTGAGTTTCATGTTAACGTCGGCTAGTTTTATGTCAAAGATTGGTGGATCACCAAAAAAATCATGTACAGATTTGTTTATGTTTCTACGAAAATTTAAAAACGTTTGTACATGTCTAGGAAAAGTACCATTGAGTGTGGTCATTTCGTCATTGATTGTTTTTAGCGAAGTTGTCGTAGGAATGTTGCTATCGTCTACATATTTCTTCGTTGCAGCGTCAAAATCAGATTCTGGTGTTATAAGATTATTAATACCATTATTATTCATGTTGAGAAATGCACGCATTATACTACCGTTGACTAATACGTACTTAGATTCTTGATCGTCGACGTATTTTTTTGTTGCTGCATCTGTATCTACGGTTGGATTTCCAAGGTCTATAATTTTATTTCGATTCATGATAATGTGACCAGTAAATACATCGCCAGTTTTCTTGATATAATCGTTAACTGACTTACCAGAATCTTGTATTTTACCTTGATCAGTAAAAGTAACGATATTATCAACCACTGCGGTAGGAATTCGTACGAGTGCATCTGGCAGTTGTATATTGCTTGTCTTTAATCGTCCTTGTTTATCCTGAAAAACAACGACTTCATTTTGATCGACACTTGTAATATTTAATAAATCATCAATCTCATTTCTGAGTTGATCAAGAGTTGCATATTTAGATAAACCACCTTGCTGCTGAGCTTTACCACGAGCAGATCTTCCGTAAATATCTACCATTATATTTATCAATATCTGTTTAAATGTGACAATGTGATATATTCATGCACGATTTTATGAGGTGGTTTTGTTGATTTTGATATAGCATCAAGTACATTAAGTACTTCACGACCACATATTGGTGGATCAGTTAATGTTTGTGTTGGTAACGTTGAATACCAAATTGGAGCAATATTATTGCTGACATAATGAAGAAATTCCTTAGGTGGCGCTAATCCATATGAATCAAAGTAAATAGTTCCACGTGGATCAATTGCATATCCAACCCAATGCGTGCCTGATCCAGAATTTTTATCGAGATTGATAATACCAGTTTCTAAATCGCTAGAGATTTTAGGTAGTTGATCGCGCATGAAAACACCTCTGAAGTTTTTTATTTTTAGTTTTTTAGCAGCATTGAGTAAATCAAAATTGGACATAGGCGATATCAGTAAACTGTCCCGGGAAGTCTTAGGCCTTTTCCGTACCATGAATGTGGAGTCCCTGGCAATCTGAGACCTTTTCCCTTTTTTTTGATTCCCTTTCCTGTTGCTTTCTTTAATGCCATTCCAGCAGCAGTTCCAACAGCGCCTAATGCAGCTGCTTTTGCAACAGCTGGGGCTGCAGCTGCTATTAAAGCTGGTATAGCTGCGAGAAGTGGAAATATACCACCCGTCTTAGCGATGTCTTTGATGGTGCCCGCAGAAAGATTAAGTTTTATACCTTTATTTGATTTTTTGGCTTCATTGAAGTTTCTGAATTGACGCTCGGTCAACGATAATTTATTTGAACCGCTCATCTGTTCTCGCTTTAGCGATATTTTTATTCCACAGTTATTTTTTGATGCTGATTGTAGTCTTTTAATCTGACCAGGTGTCAGGGTAACACTAACGTGATTGTATGACATTATGATTATTATCCTGATTTTAAATCAGGTGATCTAATTATGTGTTACATATTTTCTACTGGAGCATCAACGACTCTCATTCGTCCACCAACACCTTCAAGTAACATCGTCTTATCGCTGAGTATAACGGCTATTGCTCTATAATTAGGAACAACTCCAGCATCTCTATTAACACGAGCTCGAAAATGTATATCAACTACTGATTGTCTGGTCAAATCTAAATGTTCAAGCGAAAAGTAATAAATCGGATATAAGGTTGTAAAATCTAACTGTGATATTTGTAAACCAGTATCAATGTTCTGATCACGACCCATAAACGACATAAGACGATGATATGCACGTGCTACATGATTATTTTCAAAATTCAGTAATATATCTTCGGATGGTTCTTGATGTCCATTTATCCTTAATGAAACTTCAGAAACACCAAGTTTGTCAAATATCATAATACTACTATCTTGACTGTTTACTCGTGCAGTGTTTTGAAGCGCAATAAATATATGTCGCGGTGCAGAAACACCTTGCTGTGACGCTATTTGCCATGTAAATAAACCATTAATATTGCTCTGGATAGCATCTGTGGTCACTGTCAACCATGACAACGTTGATTTACCGCCTTGACTCATAAAAGATAACAACCGGTCTTCTTCAGATATTGAGGGAGTCATCACTGGCATCCACAATGAAAGTTTCGTTAGTACTACTTTGCCAGCATCAACACCGGGGGGTCGCCATATTGCATCATCGTCAGTGCCTTTTCGTACAAGTATAACTGTATGTTTGGCTCCAAAAATAACCTTTCTGACATTTCTACAGAATCCAAAGATATGTGACAGTGGAATTGCACATGAAAACATTCTTCTATTATCTTTTAACATTGCTCGACGTGATCTAAATCCTAAGTTGAAATCTACATCTACATTAATAATCATATTTTGTACATCCGCATCGGCGTTTCTAGCATGATTTCTTGGTCGTCCTATTTCATATTGTTGGTACTCTGGAGAATTAGAAGTATCTTTTACAAACATCATTGATGGACCAGCTGATCTTGAATAATCGTCACTGTATCTTGCAAGACCAAGTATTGTTGTAGCAACGTCAACCTCTTTCTGAATTGATTCAATATATTTTTCCGTCGATCATGTACGTAGCGCTGTCAAATAACGCCATAATACCATTATTAACAAAACCAACACTATCATTAGCGGCGTATTCAGTATCGTCTGCTTTTAAAATTTCACCTTCTACTTCAATAAATCCCTCAGCGGGTAAGAAATATCTACTTGTATCTTGAACCTGAAGCTCAAATCGTCCACGCTGATCTGGAATTTGAGCGTCATAAGAATAATATTGATAATCACGCACAGACTCATCTTTGAGTACTGGTGCATCCATGTCGAACGCTGGATCAGATATACGTTTAAACATCTTTATTATATTTGCTATCGTCTAACACGAAGACCACTTCGAGAAATGAGACCACTTCCTGCTATCAGACTAGCGGTTATATTTTTTACTTTTTCTGATAATGGTATATCAGCCAACTCTGCTAGTTTTTGATTAGCAGCTTGGTTTATTATTTTACTAATATTTGCAGGCATTACTTCAGTGCTTGGTAATTTTACAGGTTGAGGTCGGACCGCAGGTCTGCGTATTAATCGTGTTAGTCTATCTTTGATTGCCGAGAATGCTTTACTAGCAATATTGCCAACAGCACCAATACCTTTTTCACGAACAACATCAATAGCTTTCATTGATAGTTGCTTTGCAATCGGTATTGCTTTTGGGGCTATCCTTCTAAACAGACCCTGAACAACATCACCTAGTCCATCTCCGTAGATTGTTTTGTATACTGGTAATCGAGAATTTACCTCCCTGACCATGGTTGGTCCACGTTGATTACTATGTATGATCATTTTATTATAATAACTGTATTTAATTACATACTCAATCCAGTGACTTAGTCACTATAGTAGTCATCGGCGATTTCATTAATGAGAGACCGATGTACATTAATATCCATAATTCCACCTGTAAA